>JABFOX010003100.1:0-10680 GCA_022817665.1 Axea sp. ZL-2020
AAAATTAATGTCTTTAAAAGTTGCAAAAGCCATGCAATGCTTATTTTCTGAATGCTGTTCAAATTTATACTGTAATTATGCGATGATTTAGGCATGACGAACTTTTTATCTATAAACCAAATCTTTGGATCCAATTTTGGACCTATTTTATTTAGTTTTTGATTAAAATAAGCAAATTGCAATTCATTAGGAAAGATTTGGCATATATCTTCAATAATACAAAACAGAAGTTCTATAATAAAAAGGAAACGTTTTATGAAAAAAATTATAGTTAACTGATTATATAATATTAAAATAGATGAATATCTATTACGTTGATTAACAGTTCCAAAAGCATTTTGTATATCACACGATATTAAGTACAAATTTCTATTATTTCCAAATCTCGATTCACCATTTAAAAGTTTTAACCATATTTTAGAAAAATCAGTATCAATAGCTTTAAATTTTGTTAATGCTAATTGATGCAAAAAACTGTTCAGAATCTTGTATGATACTTTAGATTCTGATGTAAATCTGTAAGAATTGAAATGATAGTACGTTAAATTTAAAATCAAATTATACTTTTATAAATATTTAATGTTTTAAATATTTATATGAATGCATTATAAATGATAAATACCTATGAATAATAATAGGTCTTAGTTCAGTACTTGATTTTGTGTGAAAATAAAGCTTGCTTTTAACTTTATTTTTTCTTTTTATTTGCATGACACTGATTTTTTTAAATTGATCATCTCTGCTATTGTGCCAGTCACAATGCCGAATAAAAACCTTCTCATTAGAACCTAAGTAAGCTTCAGTGACGTAAAATTGATTATTGATTATTGTATCGATGTAGTGAATAAAAAGAAATTTAAGACATTTCAAAAACAGATTATTCTTGTCGTCTTGGTTTTTGATTTCAGAGAACCATTTTATCCTTGGTGTCTATAAAAGTATTTTGCTTTTATATAATAACAAATAACACTAAATTAAATATTTAAATAAGAATGAACCAAATATATATTTACTTTCATATTTTTAATAATGTTACTTAAATACAAAACTTCATCCTTTGCTAATCTGAGATAATGACCAATTGCTTTCACAAAACGGTTTCGATTGTTTGAGTTTCCAAATAACTCCAGTGGCAACACCTTAATAATTATATTACGAAAATATTTATCCATATCAGATATTGAAATTTTAATATTTGTATTCTTTTTAAATCCAGTAATATTTTTACTGTGCATAACATATGAACATTTTCTATGATTATTGATCAAATTTTGTACAATAGGTTCAAGATTTCTTAAAATATTTTGTTTATCTGCCACAACTTCTTTTCCAATATTAAAACAATATATTTTTTCAGATAAAGTTTTAGCATCATATTCATCCAATATTTGGATAGTAGAAAAAAAACATTCGTACTTTTTATTCTCGTTATGAAGAATATTGAAAGTGATGCTAGAATCATCACACAATTCCATTATTTCTGTAACAAAGTAATTTTTCCAATTAAGAAAGCCATTATTTCTGTAACAAAGTCATTTTTTCAGTTTTCCAAAAACCACTATTTGTATTATATGTCACATTAAAATCCTTCATTTGTCTTAAGTGTGTAAATTATAAAGTAGTACAGAATATAATAATTTATTTTCGAAATAAAGAAATTAAAGTATTTTAAATCTAATGTCAAATAAAAATATTTCAAATATAAAAGAACTTGTAGATCTTATCAAGGTAATATTATTATTAAAATATTTATTCATAATTGATGTAAAAATTTAAATGGAATATTATTGATATGCATGCTTATATATAAATAAAATAATCAATGTTTTAATCATATTTAATAAAGTTTGATAAAAAAAATGTAATCTGATTTAATATTTGTAATCATAACTGGTAAAATTGATGTGTTTTATTATTACATTATATTATTATTTATATATAGATTATTAAATGATTTATGACAAAGCATGATGATTCTTCTTTCATGCATGATTTAATTTTTTTTAGAATTTACAGTTAACAATTTTTGAATTGGAAAAAAAATTATGATACATAAAATTTATAAATATTATTACAAATAATATTCTTTACAATATTTAGTTTACATTAATCGAATCCCTAACAAAGGTATGAATTATATAAAATCAATAAAAAATTGTACACCAAATTTGAATTTAAAAGAATTTTGTAGAGATTTCGAATTATTTTCGAAATAATTAAGATTTTTGCTTCCAAAGTATTACTATTCTTGTTCTACACATTTCTTAAGAAATATATTTAAGAAAACTTTTATAATAATTTTAAAGCAAAATTTGTTCAAATACTGGTTTAAAAAGTAAGTTATTTAACCAACTTTCATATCTTTCAAACTATGATTACCCTTGTTATTTTAACATCTTATGCATTTAAAATTGTATTTTATCTTATGTAATATTATTTATAAATTTTACCTTGCTGAATACTGTATAAATTATTCAGATAATTTATAAGTAAAATGTCGGGTTTCCTCAATGATTTATAAAACAATTAATAATAAATAATTGGTATTATACAATTAATTAATAAACTTTAAAATTTACAAACATATACAATTGGCAGGTGATTACTCCACACATATTTCAATTTAACGAATTTTAAATTTTATAAATGCACTGAAGTGCAATGTGCAAAAATCGCTTTTGAAATTAAATTTTTTTTATATACGATACTACCGTCATCTTGAAGCATAAATGATCAACTAAAATCTTATATTACAGAAATTACTTTGTACCCTTTATTCTTTCAAGACCCACGTGCTCATTTCTTGTATCGATTTGAGTGCCCCCTTGAATATGATTCTTGAAATAAAATCAAGCGACAAGTAATTTAAAATATAATTTTTATGCATTTCAATTGTTACAATTAATATATTTAGTAGATTTATATTACAATGAATATATTTTATGTATACAAATACAAACACAGCGGTTGTTTATATACAATAAATACAAAATATAGTTAAATATAATATAATATTCTAAGGCTGTTTCATCTTTATTCAGTTTTACTTGAAAAATTGTGATATTTTACTATTAATATAAGCATAATACAGTTGTTTACATTTAACTATCATAAACAAATAATAAAAAAACTTCATATTGCAATGAATTATAATTAATTATACATTTCCAATCGGTTTCAATATTTTCTAAATAATTTATGTAACGAATTTTCATGACATATTAGTTTACAAATTATTACAACTTAATCCAACACATATATGATCAGTAAGTAATAATCATCAATTATACTATTCATTTCAATTCAATACAATTTATAAATTGATATTTACATAATTAATTTATGATACGAAGTAATATAATAATTTAATTTTAAATTTAGTGGTATTATTTATGTATAACTAACAAGAATTATATATTAAATAATTTTATTTTATAAGAAAATGAAAAAGAAAATTCATTTTTATTAAATTTAATTAGTTTGAATTTAATTAATTTATAAAATGTAAATAATGTAACAAAACAAATTGTAAATATGTAAACAATAAAAACAATATTGTATAATTATACACACGCACAGAATTTGTTGTACTTATCAAGTCAGAGCGCTAAATAATTGACTGTCACCCCATCTTTTTAGATTTGCATATTCGATGCAATTTACTTGTTATTTTAAATGATGATTTGCATCCTGATAATGGTGCATTATTTTACCAAATAATATAAAATCTGACTAAGTATATAGGATACTAATAAGTTCTTAGCAATATTTTACCAGATAAATTCTTTGAAGATATACACAATTGATAGATGATCACTGAATATCAATTAATTTAATCAATTCGAAATTTCATAAATACATTTTCAGATTTTGTTCAACAAATTGAACAAAACATATCGTAGATTAGTTACAAATAAAAGAATTATTTGACAAAAAAATTATTTTAATAAATATTATATATTTTTTAATATAAATAAAAATAAAATATTAAATCGTTAGTTTACTTATCATTATGTGTTATCTAAACATTTCTGAATTTAATATAATTTTATTAAAATAAACTTTAATTCTTATTAATATATAAATAAAAGACCTTTGCAAAAATTTATGTTTAACAATGAATTATTCACCTTCATTATATTACACTTTATTCCATCTGATTACATTTTTGAAATTGTAGATTGTATTTCACCATTCCGATAAAATTATTCATATTATTATTATTTGAAATGATTATAGCTGTATTTAATACAGATATTCATCGACAATTTTTAAAATTTGTACTTATGTAAACAAACTAAAACTCATTTTCAAGCATTCTGAACATACTATTTTTTAATACAGTGTTGCCAATATAAATACCGTAATTATTCTGATAATTCGTTAAAAAACTAAAACATAAATGATTCTTGTATTCTAGAATCACGGAGATTAGAGTGAAAGAAAAATATTTTACTTTTATCATTTAATATAATTAACACAAATGGTTAAGTTTTATTGGTATTTTGAGTTATCCGAGAAACTGAAGTCACTTTACCCAAATTATAATAAATGACAAAAATAAAGTATTTTTCATTCAGGTTATCGTTTCATCGCCATAAAAAAATCTTGTGATAAGATTTATAAGTTTTAATTTATTAGTTTAATAATTTCGAAAAAGAAAAAAATATAATTTCATTTTAAGGTTGTTTTTCAGATATAAGTATGTTTTTAACACAAATAATATCATATAGGTTAGATTTTACTGTAGGTAATGATGCAAACTAAGTTATTCAGCGGGATTAACCAATAGTTGTCCCACGACATGAAGGACCCCTACTGGACGATAAACTCAACATATACCTTGTATCGTCGGTAAATGTAGAAATGTAACATAAGCGCTGCGAACATTACGCACTAGAAACTAAACAATTATTTATAAACATTTTACGTCTTGTGTCTTTTTTTACCAAACGTTATCTCTTTTTATTGATGCTTTTAAATTTTTCGAGCAAAATTATGCTTTCGATTGAGAAATGTTAATTGAAATTATTTACTTTTTTACAATGTTATAAAAAATATATAATGAATCTGTTATATACTATAGAACAAAATTGCAACGATTTTATACATTAAAATAATATACTATATTTCTTCTAAAGTAAAATAAATATATAAATATATTCGATCGATTAATGAATGATTATAATTACAAATTTCTTTTTTGTTTTTATAGCACAGATGGTAATATTTTGGTCTTATATACTTAAGATCAGAGGTTCGTTTCTCGTGAGTTTTATTTTCTTATCATAAAATTACAATAAATAGAAACGTTCGTTTAATTTTTTAAATTAAAGTCGAATTAAATTTGTTATTAATGATATTTTTGTTTATTAAATAAATGTCTACATTAGACAAAATATAAAACGTTTAAGATAGAAAATAAAAAATTAGAATAATAGAAAATAATACCTTATTTTAATATTTAATATTTTATTATTATATTGTTGTTTAATACAAAACTAAGAAAAATAATAAGGAAAAGTTTTGCTTAAAAATCATATCTGTTCTAAATTTACAATTAAAGTTTAATTAATTTTGATTTTATACGCTACACCTCCAGGCTCGTTCCTCCGATTTTGGTTGTTAATTTTGATTTATAATAAAATTACAATAAATAGAAATGTAATTTTAATTTTTTTTGTATTAATTCTAAACTGAACATTTTGTTAATTATATTTCGGTTTATTAAATGGTATATTTTATAATGTTAAATTTTTAAGATTAAAATTGCAATGTGAACTAAATATTTTATAATATGCATCTAAACTGTTTCAAAGGCAAAAATCTTCAAAAATGCACCAAAATAAATGTGTAAAATATTCAGAAAACTAAAAAATTCATGAAAAACACTCCAGAATTAGTTGTGTTATTCAGTTTTCCTCTAATTACAAGAAAATATAAACATTTGCAAAAATGTTCGATTTTTGTAGAAAATTTCCAATTGTTAAAATTCCCGGTGGTTGGATCTTTGTGAATACCTTCACGAAGAGGAAATCATTGCCAGACACATCTGAAAATCCCTCGCAAAAATTGATTCGCAGATAGTGGGAAAATCTTTCACTAGGGCCAACCCCGCTGCCAAATCGTTTAAAATTCAAACGGGAGGCAATACTGTTTAGCCAAGTAAATTCCCTCGATTTGACAATACATATTTCCGAGGTTTACCCATTAAACGTAATGAAATTTCTATCATTTTCAAAATGTTCGAAAATAGTAAATCCGCCGTAATTTTCAATATTACTCAAAAATCCTTTCAAATCTAAAACTTTTTCAAAATTTCAACATTCCTCCGAATAACTTGAATATTTATAAAAACTTTTTTTCGTCCATATAGCTTTAAAATTGATGGAAACTTTTTTTCGTCGAAATTCCTCTAAAATGCATGATTCGTCATTTCCAACTTTCGTCAATCATTTTTGAAACGTAAAAAATTTTGGGAATCTTCATGTTTCGTAAAAAAAGCTTTAAAAACAAATTTTCGAAATTTTGATATTCTATCGAAAATGTTCCAAACGCTTAATTTGTTAAGATTTCCAACCGTCGTGAAAAATGTTTAAAATTTGCAACATTTTCGAAGTTTGCTGTTTTTAACAAAACGAAGTATATTCAAATTTTTATCATTTAATTCCATCCAGTTTCTAAATCCGTGAAACTCTCTCTCTCACGAAGAGAATGTCATTGCCAACCAAATCGGGAAATTATACTAATAATTAATAATATGCAAATAATGTGGCTGTATTGCTAAGCATATTGGCAAACAAAATTTAATAATTTTAAAATAAATCCTTCGCTAAAATTCTTTGGTTTTAGAATAAAGTTATTAAAAAGAATTAACAAACAAATTTGGCAATATGTCAATGTGTTCTATTTTAGTGTTATGGATATGTGAGTAAATAAATATATACTGAGACAAAAAAAAAATCTCCGGCCTAGCCGGTTACTAACCACCAGGCGAGGGGCTTGTCCTGACTCGCCTCCATCCATCCTGGGCCATCCTCAGGTTGCTGCTCCAACTGCTGGCGTAACACCTCAGGCTCTATTTTCACACACGACTCGACACTCGCGAACACAAACGAATTATTACTTGCACGTAATAATGCCACATATTACGGCGACGATGTGGCTTCTATCGCGCACTGTTTAATACTGACCGCGCTCCCGAATTTTTTTTAAATGAATAACTCACTAACGCATGTTTAGGGTGCGCATGGCGCGATCTATCGATCGTTTCGTCAGTTTTTATTTATATTCATTTTTTAATTGATATTTCTATGGCTATAATATAATGATAAATATTATTTATTAAGATTTATATTCCAATGTTTTCTTTATTATGAAGAAACATTTTTATAATTATTTACATAACATAAGTCGTTTCTATTATTATTTTTCACTATGATGAAAAATTGGTACAGATTTTGATTATTCGGATATACAATGTAGTGCAAATAATGTTGTGCCTGAGATCGACGCTATGATGGATAAAAAACAAATCATAATGAAACAATATGAATATGTCAAGATACATAGAGACGAGTCAAGATGACTGGGAACATGTAAAAATTTTCAAAATTTTCAAATTTTTCAATTTTTGTCAAAAATTAAAACATTTTTTCAAAAATGCTGGAAAATTAAAAAACGTTCGAAATTGTTTACTTTTGTTGAAAATGTGTAAAAATGTAAGAATGTTCCAAATTTTCAATTTTCCTCAATACTTGAAAATTTTTTAATTTTCGAATATTTTGTCTATGGTAAATAAAACTCGAGAATGTGTGATTTGTCGAGAATTTAAATTTTCACCGAGAAACTTCGAAATGTAAAAATTTCCCAAATATTTGTTGGGTATTTACCACTTAATACTTTTTATACCCAACGAAGCATCTGTTTACATTACAAGGTCATTAGTAATGGTCTATCATCTATTGTCACTTTTAATGACAATAATTAATAGCTTTCAAGCTTTTGTTGACATACTTAATGAGGGTCATTAGTGATGAATTTCTTAATTGCTTTTGATTGAAAATGAAACGCTGTAAAAAAAACATAATTCCTTGAAATTATACATTTTCTTCGAAAATGCCGAAAAATTTAAAAATAAATATTTCGATATATGTAAAATTTCTAATTCATTTTTTTGTTGATTAATCGTTTTGTTCAAGGTTTGAATGAATAATGTATAACCCTTTTTTCCCATAAATACATAACACTTTGACCACTTCGCAAAATATATGTTCACTAATAATGTTTAACAAGTTTTGAGCTACGTTTTACTGATCTTATTTTAAAATTTCTCTTTTATATATTACATTTATTAAACAATTTATCTTTTTATAAATTTGAATTAGACACGGAACGTAAATAAGTTTGATTATCATTTCTCAGTTGATATCATTATTTACCTAAAATCATTAATAGAATGAGAAAACACTGAAAAAACAATGATGCAGAACGATATGTATATGTAAATTATTTATCTTCCAGTTGGTGGCGCATGTGACGTTTATATTTTAATATTTCTACTCTTACCGACGATTTGAGATAAATGTTGAATTGATCAGCCATTAGGGGTCGTTTTTATTGTGGAATAAGACTCCGACAATCCCTTCTAATTAGTTTGCATCATTGTAGGGATCCTAAATTTACGCGTGTGAAATTCAAATATTGCTGTTTGTTTCAATAAAAACTGAAGTAAAAATGAACATGTTTCAGGATAGTTTTTTTAAACAACAAAGTATTTATTTTATTTCAAGTACCATATCTCTAGATAGTATACATTTTTAAACTAAATAACACATTTAATTGTAGCTGAAATATCAAACAGCATAAATATAATGTATAGATTTAAAAAGTTAAAAAAATGAGTATTTTTGAATTTTTGAATCTAATTAAACCTTAAAAATAGTGTTTTGTTATTTTTTATTCATACACATGTACGAGTATATTTCATTACAAAAAAATATTTATTTTTTCTTTTTATATTAATATACTAAGTACATTTTCGGCGATACGAACGGATGGCATTGTACGTTCTTCATTCTTGCTACAAAGATGATTTTTTATATTAGTTGATTATATGTGGTATAAGATAAAGTAATGCAACCCTAATTGATCGACAGAGATAAATCTGACGGTATGTGATATTCCCGCCGACCACCAATCGATTAGCACGGAATCATTATTGTTCATAAATGAATCACGATGTAATATTTTAAAAAATGGATGTCGATAAATTGGGTTGTTGATTGTGTTGGAAGCCTACACCTGCATTTTGCTTGAATTTTACTTGGATGATGCAACAGCTGATACACATTTTTTGTATATGAAAATGGTACTGTGAGTTTGAGCACGTGCCGCATGTGGTTTGCGCATTTTAAAAGTGGTGACTTTGACCTCAATTATTAATGTTTTGCAAGCGTTGCTGGACATACAATTTTCTTAATCGAACAAACTGGACATGCGTTCAAGAATTGATTAAACAATAGTTTTATGGTGGCTAAATGAAATGACTGAAATACAAAAGAAAGAAAAGTGGATTCCAAATCATCATCAACGTTCACTATTCAGTGAAACAATTTTTACACAGAAGTCCTGTGAACCTTTGGTGGGATGAGAAAGGCATTTTGTATTATAAGCTTCAAAACCCAGGGAAAAAATTACTATGGACTGCTACTGTAAGCAACTAAATTGTTGCTTCCATAATACTTAACGTATTTGCCAGACCTTACCCTTTTTGACTATTGTTTGTTCTAATCCCTTCAACAGATTCAGGTCATACTTTTATGATGTATCAGATGTTCAAAAATGTATTAATAATTTCATTGAATTACCTGACAGATGAATCAGAGCCATATAAAACAAATATGTTTAACGTTGAATGTCTATGCTTAATGTTAATAAACATTTAAATTGCAAATGTTGCAAAAAAAAAGAGTATTTGCACACCTCTAATATATATACACAATATTTTGTACGATTTCATATAATTTTTACACAAAAGTATAACAATACAATATACTACTTGGTATTAATGACACAAAATGACTTCTTTTATTTAAAAATTAAATCAATATTATATCAATATAGATTGAACTCATGAGTTCCTTCAGAGAGGAATATTTAATGATTTCAAAGAATAACTCCATTTATATATATTGAGAGAATATACAATATATTTTAAAAAGTCACATCTCATTTATACACGTTTACTGTTCTAAATCTGAATATTTTCCAGTTTTAAGAAATTGAATTATCTTTTCTATTAACCTTGAAAAATTTTCCTTGATGTTACATTTAGGGGTACATAAGAATTTTTAACATACATTTTTACCAATATTTCACAATATCCATATAATATCCATCGGAACATGAGCACCGTGCTCAAAATGGTTTTTGAAATTAATTTTGTAAATTTCAATCATATTATAAGGTTGGTATTGTTTGCGCAATATTTATATCTATTTTAATATTTATAAAATTCATTTATTTTATTGTCTAAAATTAATATCACAATTTCATTCGGTATTTAACATATGTTTATTAGAAATGATTAAATATAGGGAAAATATAGGATTATACGTTTTAAATGAAATTAGATAAGTAAATTATAATTTGCATTGAATTAATAATGTGCCCAACAGT
>JABFOX010003101.1:0-10679 GCA_022817665.1 Axea sp. ZL-2020
GGTATTTTGAATATTTATTTTTTATGTTAATAAATTTTTTTTAATAATTTTTTTTGGTTGTAATTTTGCTTATTAAAAAATCATAAATAAAAAAATCAAAAAAAAAAAAAATTAAAATATAAAAAAAAACAAATTTGTAAACGTTCAAGTGGAAAGAAAATTTAAAAACAAAATGTTATTTATTTAATGGAAAGAAAAGAAATAAATTTTAGTCGCAACAAAAAAAAAAAAAAAAAAAAAAAAAAATAAATAAACGGGTACGCAAGATAGCTACTACTGTGACTATACTCAGAACAAATTTGAATCAATATGTATTTAAAATTGGCTCAATTAAATATTTTATTTGCATTAAATACATTTTAACTTTTGCTAAATACATATTTTAATAAAAATGACGACACTCTATGTAAATAAATTTATTTATTCTTATTGAATAAATTTATTCTCGGTGCAATGCACATAAATAACACGTAATTTAGTTATTTTACTGTCTGTTATTTGTTATTCGTTTCTTGATAGAACGATAATTAAATATAAAGCGTGATCGTTAGAAATAATGAAATTGAAGTAATATATTATTATCGGATCATTTCAAAGATATGTTTATGTACGATTACAAATGAAAATTATTATTATTTGTAACTTATTATTATTTCATAACTTCAATATTTTATAATCTCTTCAATGTTTAATATTTAATTTAAACGCTCGAGTAACATTATAATCAATACTTATATGATCAAATATATTTCTTTTAACGATTTCTCATCTGTTGCAATTTTCGCGTTTTAAAAAATGAGACTAGCATTTGTTCAGTCCACTTGTCTCTGAAAAAGTTCTTTTCTTCCAGTCTTCATCTACCTTTCGGTTATCAATTTGATTTTATATGAGTACAAGTATTGCGAGTATTAACTTGTTTGGACTAAATTTTTAAAGAATCAAAGTAGTTCGATTAATTAGTATTGTCGTTTGAAATGTTATGGTTTAAGGCTTACCGTTCGCCATCGTCGTTGAAAGCATAATCTCCAAGGATGAGGTCGCGGAGTCGATATCTAGGTGGTAGGGTTAGAGGTAAACATGGATCTGGTTCATTCATGACGCATTAATTATTTTCAATGATTTCGTTTCACCTTCCTTGCACTTGCACGATTATTTCGATTGCGTAACTTGCTGACTTATACAAAACCGTGTCCTTAATATTAATAAAAAATGTAGATTTCCACTTAACACAACGTTCTCACACATTACGTCCACATGTCATCCTTCTTTTGTACAAGCTTCTTGAAGAAATTGAAACTTTTTCACAAAGTTATTTATAATTTATTTGCACAAACTTATGCTTATTATTATGATTTATGAAAATTATATCACAAAATAAATGTCCAGAGTTAAATAAACCGCTATTTTGAAGTTCTAAAATTAGTGTCTCTCAGACACCCAGAAAAATTATTGTCAATTGAGGGAACAATAATAATCAGTCACGTAAACGTCAAGAAATATTGCCTCCATTATTTATCAGTTATATCAGAAGACATAACAATCATTTTTATAATTATTAAAATGTAAATCATAAGTTTTTCTCCTTTAAATAAATTATTTAATTTACGATATTCAAATTAAGTTAAATCTACATTTCATTTTATATTGACTTCCACTATTTAATATATTTTATTTAACACTTTTAATAAATTATTAAATTGATAATTATCTCTTATTGTAAAAACATCAGTTAGCTTTCATTAGAAATATAAGGAATGTTACAATACACACGTTGCTTCAAATCATTCATTGACCGCAGAAAAATGTTGCAGAAATCAATAGAACCGTTAAATATTGTAAATACTTCGGTCGATAATGCTTGCGATGGAGTTTTGATTTACTGAATGATTCTTCCAGTTCATACTTTACATTAAAATAAAATAAATAAATGGTATTTGCACATATTTTATCATTTACTTAACAATAAAAAACTTAATTATCTTTATATGTTCAAATGCGTAAAAAATATTCAACTATGTGCCAATTAAGTGATTCTGTGCAGCGTAATTTACTGAATAAATGCAGTGTAAAATTATGAACACTTCCACTTAAAATAATGAAAAGAAATTCGGTGAAATGAAATGTTAATCAGTGCAATTTATGTAAAAATTAAACACATCATTAAAGCAATATAAAAGTAGTCACTCAAAAATTTGAATACCAATGAACATCATATAATTCAATGCACTCCAAATAATCACTTTTCTAATACATCTAAATGGAATTTTTTTGCATTTGTACAATAAAGGATCAGTTAATGATAAAGTTAATTAAAATAAATTAAAAAAATAAATATATATTAAATGTAAATAAAGTGTTTATCGTCTATTATTTATATTAAATGTTTACTATTTTTTATTTTATTTCAACGGTTTCTTAATTCGTAACTTGTTTTATCAGCAATATTTGTTGTGTTATTAAACGTTACGATTACATTAACAAATTCAGGGAATTTTTTACTATTATTCATTCGTATTAGTTAATTCAACTCTTTTAATTCTTAAAAACATCTTATTTTAAGATTAAACAGGAAAGACTTGACAAAACTGTATATATAACTAATAAATGTAATTTTGAGTGATAAAAATTATTAGGTTCCAATCGAATTTCCTTCTCTGTAAATTGCATAGTAATTTCGAATGATTTGACAAGATTAAAGTAACCAGACCTACTAAAATTTCCTATTATGTCAAAGAGCATTTTTACGTTCATCACGTAGAAATTCAAGAGGAATTTCTGAACAAATCAACGCAGCAATAAAATCTTAAATTACACCTTAAGTGATCTTGCATTTATTTTCTTCATTAAATTTTATCCTTATTTCTTATCGCAAAATAAAACAATAGTTTTAAATGAAAACTCCGAGATTTTAAAAGGATTATTCCAATTTCCTTTGAAAGGAATTCTTCCTCATTCTATCGTTTTTCACAACATCCTCACAATTTCTTTAATTAAGCTTTCAATTCAAATCACGTTTGTTTAAATTTAATCCTTTCTCGTGTAAATAATAATGATAATAATGATAATATATCAATATTCGTTTATCTCAATTTATAATAATAATTCTACTCTTTCACATAACGATGCTTGAGAAAATACATTTTTCTGTCGCAATTAAAAATGTATTTTTCATGGATTTACAATTTACCAAATATTGGAGTAAATAAACAATTTACTTATTACAGCAAACCCTTTGAATGATGATGAGTTAATTTTTAACCATAGATATTATATTTTTATTACTGACAAGACTACGTGCAATTTCTGAATGAGTAGATAAAAAAGTATTATAAAAATAATTTTATGTTTGTAAAATAAAAATATTTCTGAAACGTTAAATAAGCTGGATGACAATGTTAATTCTGCTAAACCATTCACTCTGATGATTAAATACTGATTTCACCAAAACGCGAAGCGAATTTAAAAAATTCTTCATTATAAACGATAAATATCGCAAGAAATGAAATATTTTTGTGTAAAACCACATAAAATCGCATTGCAATATCACATTAACCATAACAAGTTTTTGAACTGTAAACAAGTTTTGTTCACCGAAACACAAGCCACATTAGGTTTGCATAACGACACGTTGGCACGCTAAATTCGCAAATCGTAACACAAGAATAGCAATAGTATAGTTTGATACAAAACCGTGGTAGTTCGTTAATTGAAATAAGCCGACAATCAGCACGTGTTTTTTGCCGTGTGTAAAAGATCGCCGCGAGGCAAACTCGACGGCGTCTCGCGTTTCAATGACGACTCATACGTAACAGCGTCGTGACACTGACGACGCCCACCACAACTCCGCGATTCAGTGCAGAGTAACTCCCAAAAGTCGAAAAACGCCGTCGCAGGTGCAACTTGTGATGCATTTTAAACTGATGCATATAACGATCATCGCTGTAACAACCATAGATCCTTCACCATTAAGGATAATAAGGTCGAAAACATTTTGCCATGTTAGTCTTTCGAGTTATATTTTACATCATTCTTCAAAAGATATATAAAATTTATAGTAGATTAATTGAATTATTTTTTACCATAATACATATGAAATGGAATGGTGACATTTTTATTTAAATTTTACATTAAAATCGAGACACATTCTTTACATAATTTTTAGGATTCAAATTTATTGCTATATTTTTAATGTATTATAAAATAATATATGCATTTTGATTATTTTATC
The DNA here is from genome assembly GCA_022817665.1 of Axea sp. ZL-2020. NCBI lineage: Eukaryota > Metazoa > Arthropoda > Insecta > Hymenoptera > Scelionidae > Axea > Axea sp. ZL-2020. The sequence goes on from JABFOX010003101.1 coordinate 4,229, forward strand.
ATTATTTTTATTGACTGTTAATTACATTTATATACGTAATACGTAATTCATAAAAAAAAAGCATTTAATATAGTTAACGTTAATTAATTGTTGCGTAAACTGGTGTATAACTTTATGTCAATAAAGTAGTCGTACTTACAATTTCAGTAATTAGATTTTATAAAATATGAATCTTTTTTTAGAAACAAAATCAATTCTGATTTCATGATACTGATTTTTAAAATCTATATGCTAGTTAGTAAACATGTGAATATCAATTATAATAATAATATTACTGGCATGAGATTAGTATTTAATAAGATATATCCTTAATCAATATTGGAACATATAAAGTTATATATATTCATATAACAGTTTACATGCTATAAACGAAACAACTATTTAATATTCTTCGGTTTAAAAGAACTCATTTTAATAAATCGTTTTATTTTAAATTCTATGATCTCTTGGAGCAACATTACAGGAACGCTATTCTCAATGTGTATGTGTATGTCTATATATATAATTTTATTTTAATTATTCTATACATATAATGATCTTAGATATACAAAACTGTATATATATTGTTCAATTCAAAAAATAAAATGTTTGGTAAGATTTACTGTAAAAGACCTTAAACAAGATAACATTAAAGATTATAAATGAGTTTATTTATTTTAACTGCGTTTTATTACAACATATTATATAATTGTAATAACTTATACAGTTTACACAATGCTTTAATAATTACCTTGGCGTAGAATAAATCGTAACAGCAACCCATATTGCAGCCGATGTTGGCACTTCTGCGTCGGCCCTATAGTGCTGGTAATAAAGTGCGGAAGTCAACAGTCAACCAATATTTATACAAATGTTGGCTCTGATAATTCCCGTTTGCATATTTTTTTATTGCTTTATTTTGATTTGTTAAAATAATCTAATGCAATAAATAATTAATTTAATTACAAATTATGAGTTATAATTTAATTTATTGTAATTTGAATTCTGTTAGTTTAGAAAACGTCCTTTAAAGTATGCCACATTTTTATTATTTTCTCATTTTTAAAATATTTGTCATAGCTTATATTAATACAATTACTTACACTAATATTTGATGTCTATAATAATTTTATTCATTTTATTGATTAACATGTTCATACTTAGATTTTGTATGTGTTGAAATATAAATATAATAAAAATTTTTAAATTTACAGTCCCATAAAATCTTAAAACTCTTTTATTTGTGTAAAATTTGGTTCTACTTCTGTAAACATCTGTCTGATGATGTAAGAGTAGTCTTAATTAGATCTGAGAAAGTGAGTAACATATTTAAACATTAGATTATTTTTTCAGATCAGAAAAAAACAAAAACATTTAATCAGATCTACAGGATCTAGAGAATCTGAATAAAAGCGTACTTTTTTTACCTAATCGAATAGACAGGGTGTCATAAGATTATTTTAGTCATATGTTTAACAAGATCTATTTTATACATAGTCATATGCAAAAACATTTATACGAATTGAATAGTTTTGTGTTGAATAAGCCGGGAGGTAAGTAATTCACTCCGAGAAAATCATAGTTCATAATAGATTAAAAGAATTATTATTTTGGACTAATTACGATATTACAATAATTAATAGTTACTCAGAAATTACATTTCTTTAGAAAAACAGAAAAAAATAATTACTTTATGTAGATTTTTTGTAAATTACAACATAAACTGATCTAACTCGATACACTTTTTATTTTTCTAGCGTTTCTTCAACTTTTCTAAGGCGTTTAAAACGTAAAATTTCGAAAAGTCCTCAAATAAGCATCTGTTTGGTGATGACCTCCTCGCCCGACGTGAATTATTTTCCATTAAGCCATTTTTTTCTGATTTCTTTGCTCAACCGTATAATAACATCGCATATATACTCCATTTATTGTTTGTTCTTTTTGTAAATAATCGATATAGATAATTCCGTGTGCATCTCAGAAAAGCGTAGTCATGACTTTACCAATCGATATCATCTTGTTCGCATTATTTGGAGTTGGTTTGTTCCTTTATTTTTGGAGCTTAGCAGTGTATTAATATTTCGTCCATAGACATAGAAACTATTTACTGAAAGTTGGTTAGTTGATCATTTAAAATCATAATATGAATTTTGGTCGTTCCGAACGATGTTTATCATTTAAGCGAAACTTTAACTTTAGACTAGATTATGTTTAATAAAAGCAGACCTTTTTCGATGCTAAGAGCACCATACTTTTGATTTTTTAATAACTTATTGATTACTAAAATAAGACAAAAAATGGAAAATATGTGAAAATATGTGAAATCAAGTAAAAACAAGACTAAACTAGCGATAACAATTTGCTTTATACATTAATGTAGGTATTTTATAATGGTTAGAAAGAAGAACTGCTGCACTAAAAGATGCACATAAATAGAAAGTATAAAGGATATTGTTGATGGAATACGTAGAAAAATAAATTCTAACTTCTATTTCTGAATTTTTCTTCAAAAGGGATCAAATTTGATACGAAACATTGAAAAGTGTAATGTTCTTAATATGCAGTTTTGTAAATGATTGTCAAGTCTGTTGTAAATTTCTTAATTTCAATTTAATAATTATTTCATAGACGTTAATTTATACATTGTTACATTAATTTTTTATAACTAAACCTGCAGTCATGCTTCACGCTATGATTTAGTATGTAAATTAGAATGATTATGATTGATGTTTCACATTACATTTATTATAATAAAAAAAACACACATTTGATTTAAAATCTTAAATAAATTTATGGTTATGGCAGTTTTTATGATGATAAAATTGTTATTAACTGTTACTTCAAATAAAATATCGAATAAGATATGTATCTACATGTCCATTTGGCAAAAATCTTGTCTTTTATTTGATCTAATGTTCAGTTTAATATTACATTTTATTTAATCTATTATTATATTGTTAAATCATATAATTAGACAATATTTAAATAAATTGAACGAAACTGCCAATGTATAAAATTGAAAAAAATTCTGAAATAATTTGGTGATTGTGGTAATTATAATTCTAAATTAATCTAAATTGGATATAAAATTAACATTATTATGATAATTCCAATATGTTTAGATATAAATTTTAAATTTAATAAAACTAATATATTTTAAAGTTACATCCATTTTGAACGGATTGTAAAAAAGATTACATAAGCTACACGATATGGTTATTGCAAAATTGACACTTATTTTAAACGGATTTTAAAGAAGGTTACACGTAAAGTTCTACATGTATCATTCGTTTTTATTTTATATATATGATCTATAAAAAAATCTAAGGAAGTGCTAGTAATTTAATACAGAAATATTGTTATAACTAAAGTTACTATATACCGTATAAATTCGTTGGTGCAAAAATTCACATTTGCATTTGTACAAGGATATATTATATAACTATAGTAAAATATACACTTTAAAAATAGTGTATAAAATTATAGACATTTTTAATATGCAAGTATGTATAAAATTTTACAAATTACACACACACAAAATTGTATAATTTTCATAAAAAAAATGTTTTGTAATTATGTAATACAAAAATAATATTACAAAGTATTTTTAAAAATATATAACATTCGCAATTTTACTTAGGCAGTTTGTGTAAATTATTATTTTAATTAAAACTCTTCAATACCAAATTTGTTTTATTTACCAATAATTGATTTCTTAATACGTTACGATACATTGACTGCTGAATCAATTTTGTTTCGCTAAAAACACTAAAATCCACATAGTTACTTGCGTTTCAATTTAAATATTGCCTTTAAATTATTGTTTTTCCAAATTAAATTTTATATTAAACTATTAAATCATTAATTTAATGTATTTTAAAGTTCATACTTTTTGTTCTGCGATTAAAAGCAGTTTGTTAAAAAATTCGAAGAATGCGGGATAAAAAATAAAACACAGACATTCTTTTTCATAATTGAAGTACGCCCAAATTATTTTAAATTCGTATATTTATTATTTAATAAAACACTTAGTCTGAAAAATCTGGACTAAATATCCATATAATTAAAAAAAAATTGCAAAAGGTAAGGTTGTGTCAATTTTGTGTTGAACGGTGCTTTGTATGTCATCTTAATATAAGACCTATGCTCGAACAAAATTATTTGTGCAAAATTATTTTAAACATGGTATTAAGGTATAAATGAATATCTGAAATAATCACAAATTTAATAATACGTAAGAACATAAATTAATAAACAATCTCTTTAATCTAGTAAAATGTTTTCTAACATTTGTTTTATTCACTTTAACTAACTATAATGCTCTTATTACGCCTCTTTAATACAATTTTAATTTTTTTTATATTAAGCATTTATTTTTATTTATATTAAATAGAAAGCAATCTATAAATCATATATATATATATGTTTAACTTGTATTCATAATTAACAATTTAAAAATAATTATAATATTTACATTTCAAAACGTCAAAATGTGTGTTGTTTCAAATATCTATTTAAATATCAATTGTTTATAACTTTGTACTTTTTAATATTTTAATACTCATACATATAAATTTGTTAGTATATGTCTAATATTTTGAAATATATATAGCGTTTAGATATTTCATAGTACATTGATTTTGCATTACACTCGCGTATATATGTGTATCAAATATAGGAACGCATATCAGCTGCATATATAAACTAAAATATATACATCAATAAACAATTTATCAGCCTCCATTATAATTTTCGTTATTTTATTTCATTTGATTTCTTTTTATTATCACTAATTCATAATTATATTAATTATTTATAAGTACTTTTATTTCTTGTGATCGTAAAAAAATGCATTTGCTTTCTTTGTAATCATTAAATACAAATTCTGAAAACATCATATTTTGCATAAGTTTGTGTATAAATGTAATTTTTATTTCGATGTAAGAAGTTGTATCTTTTGGTTTAACAAACATCAGTATTGCAGATAACGTTTTCACTGGCTAAAACTTCATGTTATTTTCGTAAAATTCATACAATATAATGCAGTTCACTTTTTTACACAAACTATGAATACAACTGTAGAAGAGTACAAACACAAATACAAATACAAAATTTCACCTGCACTTTTGTATCACAACGTGTTCTTTCGTTTCATTAGTGATATAACAATTTTTAAACGTGTACTCAATAATACCCAAAATTTTCCTATATGGAAGATTGATTGCATTTCCTTCTTAACAGCTGTTTTACAGTAATTATCGGATTTTGTATATTTTCAAATAAATGCGTACATTCCCATTTTTTGCAATACTTCTTTCGTCTGTTTTGTATACTTTTATATGTTGTAAGTTTTGTTGATCATTTATGAACAAAATTTACAATGTAAAACTTGAAGATGCATTATCTACAACTAATATACTTAATTATAGAACACAGAATTACGTTAAAATGAGAGTATGACTGAAGACCCGTAACAACTAATAGAAATAGTTTATTCAGGAAATAAATTTAACTGAGTAGATTATAATATTTTTACATCATTCTTTTAATTAAAAACAGATTCATGGTCTATCTCATTGACAAAGCAGTCGAATGGTCCCACAAAAATCGCTATTTTACGTTATTATTATAGTAAAAAAAATAATATAAATTATAAATATCATAGATTTTATAAATACATTTTTAAAGAAAAGATTAAAACAACCAAATAATTGTAATAATAAAACAGATCAGAGCAATATAATATGTAATTTAATCAGATTAACAATAAAAATTCTTTTTAATTTTCTTATGTTAATAAGATTTACTCTATTAATAAAAATGTACAAGTATATGAATATACATGCAGACATGTACAAAAATAAAAAAAAAAAACTAAACATATTTAAAAGACAGAACTTAAGAACATAAAACCAATATAAAATTACTAAATTATTTAATTAATAAATTTAAAACAGAAAAATTTTATGAATTTCCATTACAGAATTCGTTTAGCAATGACAGTAATAAAGCCATATTTACAAAGGAAATGGTAGAAATTATAAAATTAATAAGTTTCATTAATCGAAGATATAATATAGAAAAATTCAACATTGTTTACCATTATATGTTATAACTTGAAGACAAAATATTATTTTAATTGATATCTTTTGCCGTTTCTTAATAAATAAAATAATTTTTAAAAGGACTATTAAATCTCCAATGTTGACTAACATGCTGAAATAACAAACGAAGAATCTTGCGTTCAGAAATTAGATGACACTAAAAACTTAGCAATTTACACTAGGACTTTAGGCCTAAAAAGTCGTTTTTGACCCAAAAATCTGATTTCAGAATTCGTATTAGTTTCGACTTTAAATGCATTTGGTATATCAAATTACACGTAAAAACGTGTTAGAAACGCATTTTACATCGAAATCAACGTTAATTTCGAACAGAAATAGAAGTTCTAAAAAACAAGCAAAATCGACTA
>JABFOX010003102.1:0-10679 GCA_022817665.1 Axea sp. ZL-2020
TGATGTATTAACGAGTTTTATGGAAACCCGATGAATGGTCCTCGTCACGTGAGTTGCTCGTTTATTCCGTCCAGTTCGTCCACTTTTGTTCTTGTTTCGTTATTTCGAAGTGCGATTAAACGGAGGATCCTAATAAGACATGTCCCTAATATAGCCTCTGTATTTGTTTTGCCATTAAACAACATCGCGAAAAATTTACTTTTGTATTAAGGTCAGATACGTTAAATTCGAGTTAACAGTGCTTTTTGATATCGCGTAATCCATTTTCCAACAGTACTGGACATGGCTTGCAAATTGCCGTACTTCATTTTGAGGATACCAAATGCAACAATTTATTTTTATTCATATGTCAACATATATTTATATTCATAATGTTTTTCATTATGAAAACTCTGCTACAAATTATCATGCAACTTTCATCTTGTAAAAAATGAAGAACGTTTATTTCACCAACAAAACTTTTTCTCGTGCTTACGAAAGCTGTTTGTTTTGTCACATACTTTTGTTACAATACCTTTAACAGAATATATTTGAAGTTTTGAGAACTTGCGCATAAACAAATTAAGGCACTTAATTTTAGATCGGGCTACTTTACTACATTATCTTTATTAATGTTTCGTATTCTTGTTAAAATTAACCTGTTCCGTTATAAACAGTTTAAAATACTCACTTGTATTAATGTAGTGGGCTCTTGATGGGCTGCACCTGGGTACGGAGGGTAGATTTGCGCAAGTGACATAACGGCTTCGTTGCAAAATTTCAAACCCATTACTTCTTCGTCTTCCCGACCGTAACGAAAGGTCAGGGTAACCTGTCCGTAAACCTGTCGCAATTAAACGTTTCTTTGAAATTTGAAATCAATGTAATTTATTATGCTTACAAAATTGAATTATCAATTTCAATCAAGTGACTCTGTATTTTGTTCTTTAAAATTATTTTTATTGTAAATTAATCAATATAGTTTTATCTTTGTTTCAGGTGAGTACATTATTATTTTATTTGACGACTAATATAAATTTAATCACTATACTGATAGTTCGAGAAATGTATAATCATAATATAATATGTATATTTGTAAAGCTTTTTTAGATAACGTAAAATCAGTAATTTATATTTATTATATATATTGTATTAAAGACATTTTGTCTGTTTAGCAATTTTGTAAATTTAATTAAATAAAAAGTTATCATAACTAATTTGTAATACTATAAAAAATCTTCACATAAAAACTGAATAATTTTATAAGATGGGTAAAAATCAGAAAAATTACAAAAACTTATATAAAAACGTCAGTATTTTGTAAATTTTAAATGTTATCATAAATAATCATGTTACAAAATCCTACAAAATATCTTACAATTAACATATTCCAGAAGAAATTGAAATTTTTTGAATATGTGACTGAAAATCTGACTATATTTGAAACGTACAACGGTTTACTGATATAATAAGTTAAAAGGATTGATGTGTAAAAGTTGAAGGCAAAATGCTGAACACTTAAAAAATAAGTTAATTAAATCTGAATTCTTTTCTTGTTTAAAGTTCTGCACTGTGTTATGTACTTTTCGAACATCATAAACAAGAGAATAAACTACTACTATCAGTAGTTCGAGTAATTAATTAGTCAGCCTTAAGAAAATAAGAAATGAAGATGTTATCTTATTTGCATTTTCAATTTTTTGCTTTTGGAATGGAACATTAATATTGAATATACGTGGATGCTACGACAATTGAATAAATTATGAATGAACACTATATGCACATCAAATTAACATTAAAATTGGATTAACCTAAATTTGATCAACAACATTTTTGTAACTTCAGTTAGTCATTATTTCAAATAAATGTTTAATGAACGTTGATTTGTTAAACTTTTTTAGTACTGATTCAATATTAAAATTAAAATTTTTTATATAATGCTCGAATACAATTTTTTAAAAATTATATTAATTTAGTTACTTATAAACAAGTTTATTTAAGAAGTTATGAATTTGGTTAAACAACTGTTTTGAATTCAAATGTATTCTGCATTTTTTCTCTAAAACACAGATATTAGTATATAATGTTAACGAAATCCTTTATTCAATGAAATACAAATTGTAACATTAATTAAAAATATTTTTAAGGAATTAAAAGTAAACAATTGACTTTAAAAATACTGCACGAATCCAATACTATAAAAACACAAACTTAAGAATCAATTACTCGACGTTCTTTTTTAAACGTTTCCACTGTAAAACATTTATTTATAACAATTCGATTAGTGCAAATCACAAAAGAATTCTATAGTATTATATTTTTCAAAATTAAACTTAGAAAAATTAAATTTCGTAACTTCTCTCGCGAACAAGAAAATAAAAAAGTCGTAAGTGAAATATTTTAGATTCCTAAGTGTCGCATTTAAATAATAAAATGAGTCTTTCGGATTGAAATTTTCATTCGTTGTAAGCTTTTATTCGCTATGTCAAAGTTTCTTTCAACGTAACTTTTATTGTCGGTCAACTTACTTTCTTGTCTTCAAGGAATTCGGGATCAACCAAGAGTACTCCATAAAGTTTGTCGATCTTGCCGTTGCTAACTACAAGGTCACGACTTGCCAAATAGAGAGTTATTTTGTTATTTGGTAAAGATTTTTTGAACACTCTGGAAACATGTAATTATACATTTGTACTGTAAATTACTGTGTAAATGTTATAATTTGAGTAATGTGTCATTATTAAGTACATTGAAAAAAATCATTCGTTACATACAAAAAATCGTACCTTTTTCGAATTATCGGACTTTAAATTTCATTCAAATGATATATTTCAATAGTTTATATATTTAATTAATATAGAATAATTTTAGTTTTTTAAATTAAAAAAAATATTTCGACTTTTAGTAGAAAGAATTAGAAAGAAAATTAAGTAACATTATTTAATTTACTAGCATTAAATAACTAGTATCTTTCTTCAATGTACTTTGAACAATTTTTGTTAATTATTTATCAACAAAAATTTTTAATGAACTCCATTAAACATAGTTTCAAAACGTAATTACACAATAAAAATGCGAAATTAAGTAAAATCATTTAATTCTAAAAGAAATAAAAATGTAAAAACCAAAATTAATTTAAGTCGCGATTGTTGATTAAATAATTATGCATGGTGCGAAATTACTTGTGCTCGCAGGTCATTTCCGGAAGTGTGTTCATTTCCATCTTCCTGCAACATAAAAATAACCAAGAAAATTAAAAACTTTTTCATATTCGATAATTGAAGCGTAGTAAAGTAAAGTGGCGCAAACACTAACAAGCTCTTCTTCATTATTTTAAGATATAGTTTTTTCATATTTTATTTTTCTACATTATTTTCAAGAATTTAATTTGCAGGTACTAATTTATTACGTTGCTTATTTAAGCATGCCAAGTTAAATGTTTTAGTTGAAAGAGTAATTCGATCAATACATGGATGGGTTTATTGAAGAGACGAAACGGTTTATTTTGCAAAATATAAAAAAGAATGAACTTAAATCATTTGGTACTAAAAAAGTTGTAATTAGAATAAGCTGGTTAAGCATTCAGGCTTATTCAATCATTTAGTGGATATAAAACAATGTTTGCGCCACGTTTTACCAAGGTAAATACGTTTCAAAACTGTGAAATAATAAGCTCATTTTAGAATATCTCATCGCGTGAAAAACAGACGCAATAAAATTAAGACCCTTATTTTTGATTTAAAATTCTTCAAAAATTATTTCCTTTTACTTCGTAAAATTCAAATCACTCTAAACAAATTTCGATTTAAACGTATCCCGTTCACACGTAAAACAAATGTACATTCTTTAAGTACATTTTTTATTCACATTCTGAAAATTGCTTTATTGATTGTATTCGAAGAAAAGGATCTTAATGAAAATAATGGTAAATATGACAAATTTTTCATAAAAAAATTATTTAATTAATAAATGAGCATTTACATATTGTCATTTGATTAAGGACTTCATTGAGGCGGAGTCGTATTTAAAGTTCATAAATAAATATTCCATTCGATATTAGTTCGCATTTCGCTTATTGTAGGCCGTAACGTTCATTTCCATACTCACGTGTATTTTTTTTCTTTTTTAGTATATATTTATATATGTTGTATTTATTGAATATAATGTGAATTTGAAAAAGTTTCGTGACCTTAATTGAGCATAAAAACTGTTGCATCGAATTTGCAAGTTGTTATTAATACATTTGTATTAAACTAAACTCGATAACAGTTTATTCATAATTCATCGCAAATTTCACAAGCATCAAACTGTGTTGCGAATATTATATAAATCGAACAACGTGCAGTATATTAAAACACAAATTATACCACTGAATTTCATTATAACATAGAAATACAATGATTAACGTCTATGAAAATGACTTATATGTGATATAATAAATATGTTAAAATTGGAATCTCTAAATATATTTGGATACATTAAATATACGGAACTTCTGGTATTACAATTATTTCATGATTTGGAGAGTATAATTAGCTCTTTATGAAATTATTACTTGTAACGAAAATTTGAAATAATTTTCTGTCTAAATACATTTTAACTGAAAAGTTTCATTGAATACATTGCGGTTTCATTCTTGTATTAAATAAAAGTGTCGACATCAGTGAAATACATTTCAATTAAACACTGAAGTCGATTAATGCGATTCGATTATTTTTCATAAAGTATGTATTTTGTCGTACATTTTTAACGTTAATAAATAAACGGCTTGAATTTCGTATTTCTAAACAGTAAATTATTTATTCTACGAATGTTTTCAGTTTTCATCTAATTTTGTTCGTGTTCATAAATAACGATCATGTCAATTATAATCCAATTATTAATTCTTGTAAAATCACTAGATTCAAAGATGCCCTTTTGAATTTATTGTTGATTATATTTTTATAAAGCAATCATCGTAACGGGCGCAATGCAAGACTTGTGACAAACTCTCAAGTCAATTCCGCGAGAAGAGAACGAGGATGATGTTATTAGTGATACGAACGAACATTGTGCAAAGCATTTCTAATGAGATTTCAAATTGCAAAAACTCGATTACTGAATTTGTCGTGAAATATCTGTGCTTTATTTTATTTGAAAATAAAATATGAATTCAGTGTTGTTTAAATTGTATCGATTATTTTGATAGTTCAGAAAAAATGCAGTGGGAGGTGTAAATTTATGTCAAAACGGTGAAATGTGTTAAGATGGAATAAAAATCGATGTAAATAATTAACAATCTGAAATATTTCATGAAATAACATGCTTAATAACAGAAATATTCATGTTATTAAACGAAAACGAAAATTGTTAAAATGTTTAATTTTATGAAATATGTAAAGTGATGAAACAAGTGTACTTTTCAGTCAAGATTTTAACGTAAAATAAATTGTTACGTTGAACAATGAATTCAGCGGAGTTTATTTTTTCAAGTCTTCAACATTTCTTTACAAATTTGTATTAAGAATTATGTAAGAACCGATACTTTTTATTATTCGCTCAAAATAAATTATCAACTTAAAAATAATAATAATAGTTTACTCTATATAATGTTCGTTGTAAATCTAATACAGTTCTATAAATACATTTAAAATTCATTTTTTGGAATGACAGAAGTGTTTTTTTTTAATTTTAACAAAATGTTATTATACTAAAATTAGTAACTTAATAAGAGTTTATTGAAAACATTAAATATCTCATTATTAAAATGTTACAATTTTAAAAAAATAATAAGTTTCATTTATGTATTGATTTATCATTAATTTATACAATAAAAATAACCTGAGAAAAGTTTGCTTGTCGAAGTTGATTGATTTAACAATTAAATCCAATGTAATGGCAATTCGAGTATGAAACTCGAAACGTTTTAGTAGAATTTCACACTACTTTTGTAGTTTAAAATTTGATATTGTAGACATTTTTGCATACAGAATATTTGAAAATTTAGACAAAAATTAGTTTTAAAAGTAAATTGATATTTTTCATCTTATTTTTGAAGAAATTTTAATTTTAAAATAATTTTTCATTTATTTATCTTTTATTTTACATTGTAAAAGTATTTTCACTTTTATTATTCTATCAGTATAGCTGGATTTACAATTTATTTTTGCGGTGAATTATATTGTGATTTATCAAATTATCATTTTTATTAAAATAGCTACATCTACTAAGAATAAAAGTGCATTTCAAATTATTCAAACTCCATTTACAACAAAGAAATCAAAGAACCTATTAAAAATACGGTTATTGTAGATATTCACATTCCGGTTGCATTAAGAAACACATGACTTATTTTAGCACGATTCGAAGCCTTCTGCTCGGAAGGATACAAGATACAGATCTGAAACACTTTTTTAAAAGCTTTGAATTGTAGGGAAAGATGTTTCAGAATGTTACATAATTCATCCTTCCGTCGATATAACTATATCATTTCTGATGTTTTATTTATATTCATTCGATACTTACTCAATGTTGCATCTTTCATTTCTCTTTATTTTTATGATGTTAATATTGAATAAGTTAAAAATTAAGAGTTTCAATATTATTGTGAATCGCAAAGGATATCTATGTCTAACTTTTTTGCACAGCAATTGTTTGTTAGAAGATAAATTGTTTGAATAGTCATTGTTGATATAATTTGAAATATTTTTTGTTTAGTCATGAGATACTAATATAAAAATTATTGCAATTTAAATCAAGACAGAAAAGTAGAAAAAACTGTATATTTAAATAAACGGATTCTTAAAGGAAATCATATATTATATTTGTAACATTTAGTTCATATAATTTTGTATTATATTAACTAAATTATCAAAGAACGTTAAACCATTTAATGTTTGCAGTTAATATCATTGATTGTGCCACTGTGATAATTATAATATTGTTTCAATGTTGTTGAAAACTGATATGTATAATTACGTTAATTAAATTTTTAATAGCACTGCAAATTTAAGTCATTTAAATAACATAAAAAATTAAATTAATATAACATTAAATGTAATTCTATAATTATATTGAATGGTTTATGGACAAAATTATAAATATTGCATTATTATAACCATTTTTACTAAAAAGAAAGATTTTATTTAAATAAATTATTTATTAATAAATTTATCGAAAGATTAAAGATAAATATTTTCTATTATCATATATATTATGCCGGTTTATTATAATATATTAAATTTGAAGAAGAATTTCATTATTATGAATTAATAATTTTCTTATATAAATACAGATACGTTTGATTAAATATATAAAATATTCAATCTATAATGTGTAGATAACATTTTTATAAGAACATTTCTATGATATATGAAATTTAATTGTAATAATAATAGTCACATGTAATTATATGTTTGTTAAAACCAATCGAAATGAAAACACAAAAATATTCTTAGTTCAGATGTAAATATAAATATTTGTACAATTAATTAATTGCTCAAATAATAAATAAAAAAGGTTTATATTTGCACTTGTCTTACTTTTCATTTGAATTTTGTTATTTATATTTATTACTTAGAAAATATATGAATTATAATTAACCTAAAAATTTATATTGGTTTACGAAAATACATTTTATCTTTTTCTTATTTTTTTATTATAAAATTGTTTTTTCTTCTTTTCATAAAAAAACTGATCTTTAAAGTACTAAATGAAATTTTTATTGTTTAATAATAAAAGAAAGAAATCTTTTATTATGATAAATTATACCTATAACCACATATGCAAATATATAAGATTTTAAATTAATATGAGGGCCAATAATTTTATTAAAGAAAATTTTTAATATTTAATGCGTTCTGTAAAAATATAAAATAATTTAATTAACTTAATTTAACTGAATTCAATTTTAACTTTATCCTCGTGGGAAAATTTACTGTTAGTCAACTTATTGTCAAAAGTTACCACAAATTCAGCCACAGTGAAGCTGTACTTTTTGCCATAATAGCCACAGATTGTAACCATACGACCAATATCACATTCTAAAGACTTGTACTGAAGTTAATCCGTCATTTGATTTTTTAACATTTATATTATTTCTTGAGCGATAGTCAATATGCCATAAAAATTATTGTTATTCGTTACACAATTTTTGTTTATAATGATTAAATGAAAGTTCAGCTAAGTTGCAAAATTTGAAAATGTCAAAAAGTATTTGATTTGAAAAAAATAGATGTTAGTAATAAAATTGTAATCTAGGTTTATCATTAATTATCACCTTGATGTATGACAAATTTGAAAGGAATAAAAACGTCTTCATCAATATTTCTCATTCGTATTGCTAAGTTGAAGAGACAAATTAATTTTAGTTGAAAATATAAAATACAGCAAAAAAGCAAACTTCTGAAATATTGTAGATAATTGTAAAAAATACCCCTTTCACCTCCAACTTCCAGTCTGAGTTAATTCGTGTTATCTAAATTAACTTATGATTAGTGTCACAAAACTGACACTATTATTACGTATAACCAGTATGTAAATACATTAATATCAGAAGTATTACAATTAAAATATTCGTAGTATATATATAGTCGAATATTCAAACAAAATATTAGTAAAGTGAAACATTTGCATATAAACTAAATGCGAGGAATACGAAGCTTTTATAAGTATTTATATTGGAAGCTTTATTTCCAAGTTTGATTAAAAAATTATATATATAATATATTATATTATATAATTATATATGTACTCACACGTATGGATCATTCATGAGAAACGTGATGTGTCTCCAAATAGCGGATAGAGAAATACCCTCAGAAAAGGGTAGAAATTTATTTCCGCAAATCAAGCAGACGTTACATAATTAATTACTCACAAAAACAATTACAGAACACACTTAAGAACAGAGATTCACTTCGTTCACTGCATTCGTTATTCATCATGTTTCTGTGTTATATATACGTATAGTTATGTGTACATGTATATTTTCATTTACGCTTGGGTTCGTAATGTATACTTGAAGATGTATCTTGTACGAATGTCTGATTTAATTTATTATATAGAATTTTGAAATAGTCCTAATAAGCATACTTCGCTGTACTCGCTCACTGCATTCATTTATTCGTGTTTTTGTATATAACTGTGGGTACTAGCGTATAAGAATTTAATTATTAGTTATAAAAATTGTTATGCATGTATATACGTACTCATAGTAAAATTTGCATATGAACATTTTTTATGAATGATTTTTAAATAATATTCAAATAAATTCAATACTTTTTGTAAGTATTTAAAATTGATTAAATATTGCATTTATTCAATTTACTCAAATGCATAGGTAACATATTCTTCGGTACTTGTTGAAGGAAGGCGGACATTTTTTTTTATTTTTATCACATCTGATTAACAACAAATATTAACACTCGATATTTTTATGTATTGTTATACACACGAATGTAAACACTTTTTTTTTTTCATTTACATTTTTATGTAAATAAACATTAATATTGAATTACTGCACAATTTTATGTACACAAAGAGCTATCCATATTCCGTTTACATTTTTCATTGAAAATCAATTTTTTCTTCGGTCTGATTTAAAATTGAATGCGTCCAGCTCGCAAGTTGAAAATAAGTACGTTTAAGTGTAGTATCATAAATATATATACTTGCCATATCATCCTTCGAATTGTACAAAATAAATGGAAACCGAATTGAATAAACAACTCTTTAGATTGCATTTCTCCCGTCCATTAGAACTTTGAAATCATTTGAAGTTTATTAATTATCAATTTCATTAAGTTGTCGCTACACAACTTTAGTCATCCAGTTAGAATTGTATTATACTGCTTGTAGAAACATACGTTGCAACAGAATTGTATTAAACCGGGAGCGAGAAGTTTCTGAATTGAAATTTAAAATACATCACGATCTGGAACACATATCCCAATCCAGCTAGGCATATTCAAATTTAAGCATCTTCAAAACGGAGCGTATAAATGTACCGTGCGCATTTTCCTCCAGAGAATTTCGTATTTTCAAAGTTACGTATTGCTTTACGAGTGAGTGTTAAGTTTTTCTGTTATGTTTTTATGTCACTAAGATAAGTGTAAAGGACTGTAGAACATAGCGAAAGAATATTTTATAAAATAGTTTTCATCAAGTTGGATATTTTATACTGACAATTGAATTATTTCGTAAAATGTTTATGAAAATAGTTTGAACTGAAATTGATCAATATTCGCCAGATTACTTTCCTGTCTCATTTTTTTGAGGGAGCAAAAGTAAGGCAAACATTTGGAGACATTATTATCTTTTCACTACTTCGTTATTAAAAGTCGTGTGACAGTATGATAAATCAACGAACAAATTACGTCACAGACTCATAAAAAGTCTAATAACAATATATAAAGAGTAAAAGAATTTTAATCGAATATTTAAACAGAACTTTAATGACTTGAAGAATTTGTACATAAAAAAAAACACGAAGAATGTGAAACCCTTTTATGTAAATAATTATTACTATTGGATGCTTTGATTACATGATTGATTAAAAAATGAATTCTATATTATATATTGTAAAATAACTTCTCAACTGAAAGGACTTACATTTCTAAAGATAAACGATTATAAGAGAAACTTGAAAAACAGAAATATCTCGTCGTCAGCTTGTACTTACGATTTACGGCAAGCAGGAAATCGATTTTTTTTGCTGCAATCAA
>JABFOX010003103.1:0-10678 GCA_022817665.1 Axea sp. ZL-2020
TTACTCCCCTGCCCACATTTGTCCTCTGTTGAATTTTTGGTATCCGCGTTTAACATTTAACTTCATCAATAATGTTTTGATAAATTCCTTTCAAATTTCATAATTTATCCTTTTTTCGTCAATCTAAAGATGTTCGTTCTTTTTTAAAAAAATATGCATGAAATATTTATACTATGTTAGAAAAACTTTTATTTGACGCTGATCACATCTTTGACTCTAAATATCTAATTTTAATGTATAACTTTTAAATAAAATAAAAATTAACTAAAAATTTTTAATATATATAATTTTCCATTGGCATTTCATTCTGCGATTTACCTTTTGAACTAATCAGTAAAGCTAGATAAATCATCGTCTTAGATGCATAATTATCAGTGACGTCTAAATCATTTATACCGTATTTTATTGAAAATGATTTTGAAAGAAAAAAAAAATTTGAGTTACCTTTTTAGAAAAACTACTTACTCGCTCTCAACTAAAGAGAAATAATGTATTTTTACAATTTTGATAAACTTTCATTAATATAGTTTTGATAAGTTCTTACTTTAGATGCCACGTTATAAGTGCAGTTTTATCTATATCGATTATATAGTAACAGATAAATTATTCTCTTATAAAGATTAATTCAATGGATACATTACACAATAAAAGATTTTAGTAAAATAAAATATAAAGGTTTCACTTTATTTTATTGTAAAAAAATGTTTAAATTAAAAAACCTTACTTCGCACATAGCAATATAGCGATTATAATTTTTAATTAAATTATTTACAAAATTGGACGTCCATTTTGCTTGTGACGATTACATAGGTGAAATTAAATTCAGTCTTCGATTCAATAAAAAACATTTTAATTGAATGAAATATTGGAGTTGAATCTATAAATAGTTATATAAGCTTAAACGATTGAAGTGAATTTAGAAAAAAAAAAACAAACAAAACGCTTTTTAATTAAATTTGATTATGCATTTTGTAAATGCACAAAAAATGTAAACACAACAATTTTTTATAACAACCATTTAACAAAAATAAATTAAACTAATGAGTCAGTTGTAAATAAACCTTTTCTATAAAAAAAAAATGCTAAATATTCAGATTAATATAAACAATTATATAAATCTATATCACCATGATAAATGACAAAAATTTGCCTCATGATATGAAAAATTTTGTTTTTTCTTAAACAATTATTTATTTTAAAATATACATTAGGATGACGATTTTGAGTCATAATTTCTAGAGGCAAAATAATTCTATTTTTGTAACTATTACAGTCAAGTATTGAACTATGCACTTTAAATTGAAAAGTTATTTCTGTAAAAAAAGAGTTAAGTGGTAATTCTAATATAGATTTATGCTTATTTAATACAGGATTAATAAAAAGTTTATTGATCATTGAAATAACATTTATTTTAAATAGGCCAACTCTGAATTGAAATTTCTTCTTTGTAATGGAACATTGTGTTTTTGTAATTGCATTGGTGATGCTAACAATAGAAAAATGAAAGTCGTATTAACTTTTTATGATTATCTAGTAATTACATCACAAGTACTTAACTAATTATTTATGATTTAAACATTTACAAATATATAATGTATGAATAATAAAATATGCACATAAACGAGGAATGCAGTTTGTGAACTGAATTAAAATATATCTCTTTTAAGATGTTAATCGATTAATAACATTTTGTCATTTGTAATACATTCTCAATTTTTTTTATTGAGTACATTTTACAAAACTTATTTTAATTTTTACACGGGTAAAAATATATGAATAATTGAATTGGAATCTAAATAACAAAATGTATATTCTTCGAGTTAATGGTTTTCAACATTAAACTATTTTATGAAATTAAATAAATTTTAAATTAGAGACATTAGTAGAAATAGTTTTCTACAAAATTCCGATTAACATTCTTGTGACTTTTTTGTAGAATTTTTCCAGATATTTAATATAATATATATGGGACAAAAATTTCGCAGGGATTAGACAAAGACTAAACAGATTTGGTATATGTAGGAAAAAATTGATAGAAAAATTAGTAGAAATAAACAGAAATTAGTACAGAAAAATGTTTTTTCAGAAACTTCGAACTTTCTACCTTTCTTACATGATATTTTATTTCATTATAAATAATTGATTTCTTTAGTTATCACAAAATAGATTTAAAAACAATTTATAACGAAACATACCTTTCAAATTTTTATCCACAGTTTATGTTCCCATCGTATATGTAAAATATATACACAATTTGTTCAAATGAATTAATATATGTTGGTTGTACGCATTTATAGACTCATCATCGTTGATTTTAACTGATTGGAACGGTACGTTGAATAAATATAATAAACATAGGAAAAAGAAAGTTACAAAACATCACATCGCTTATTCAATGCAACTGATTCATGTGGGACGAAATGTTATCCATAAAATCGTTCGGTATACTTTGTCGTTTATTACAAAACAAGATGATAACAGAAAAAATATTGATGATCAGACTTAAATAATTTTGTTTTTTACAGAAATAAATATTAGTTTGAATTAAAATGCCTCACAAAAATATTGTAAATGTAATTCTAATATTTATATTAACAAATAGCATGTGAAAATGACAGTGCTAAATATAAAATCTATGATCTCAGTTCAGTTCAAATAGATAACAAATTACTATAAAAATAATTTTTATAATTATATTAATGATTATTAATATCATTGTTTTATTAATGAGTCAATATAAGGAAAGTTGCTAGTTTTAGTTGAGTTAATTGAAATTAATAAAACAATTACTGGAATTATTTTGTTAAAATAAATGCTATAAATTTGTTCTTCATAATGGGATAGAGAAAAAAATTATGAAATTCTTTTTAACATACTGATCGTTGAAAGAGCATGTATTTTCATGTATGGCAATATTATTATTATTAATTTGTTGAATTATTTTATAAACTAATTTTTCGACTAATGTATTTTCTTATAAATGAAAAATTTCAGAAATGTCGTTATTAAATTAATTATATTTTCATTATAATTATTGTGTAATTATTATAACATTACTATAATATTATTAATTAATATTCTTCTATACTTTACGAATTATTTAATTTCATAAATTATGCATATGTCGTACTATTTAATCATTTCAATTTACTTAATTCATTAATAATATCTAATGAGGTTGCATCTTATATGAACATTGCGAAATCGAGATCTTACATTTATTGAAATATTGTTTGAATATTTCAAAATAATTGTATTTAGGTTAAGTCTAGTGTTTATGTTTTTTATTTTCTTAGATCAAATGTAAAAATATCATTTAAATTTTGATTTTGCATAATATTTAATACAGTATTAAATTCTTTTACAATAATGTAAAAATAATGTGCACAAATGTTTGATGGCATACTAATTAAAATAATTCTGTGAATAGTGTTTTATTTAACAAACTGACGACAGCAACAAATGTATTATATAACACTTTCATTTTTATATATAAAATATTTATTCGAATACGATAATTAATGCATTACTTTTTCTTATTATGTTTCATTTGTATGTATTATTTTATTCTAAATTTAATCATTCGGATATGAGAATATCATTTTTTTAAACAAGTTCAATCATTTATAGTAAAACTTTGCTATGAATAGAATCAAATTTGGTATTTTTAATTAAACAGTCAACCATGTCTCTTGCAGCAATATTGCTATGGGGTACCGAAGCGAAAGTGAGATACTGCAGAGGTGTCGCTGCGGTATTACTCAGCGATACGTGGTTGCCTCGGTAGTGAATGCTATAGTCATATTACTGTATTATTATAAATGACCGGAAACAGTTTAAAACATGTTTTTTTCAGAGCCATTTACTAAAATATCATTTCTCCCAGTGCCATTAATCTAATTTAGAATTCTACGCTCAAATAAAAAATAAATTTGCAATACATAATTAGTTTTATAAACAAATAAATAATTTAGATTGCCATATATTTCGGAACAAATAAATTACAGAGCTAATTTCGTTACGCTACATTTCACGAAGATGAAATAATTATAATATTTATTCTCTAACAGAATAGTACATGAACATTATTTCAACACGGTTATTTCAACAATGTTTTATCAAATGTTAGAGAGACGCTACAAATAATTCATGATGTTCTATATTTTTGTTTCTTACGATATACCTAATCGAAATTTTAATTGGAAATCATATGTTTGGAATGCCACTGAAAATATTAATGTAATATTTATTTCATATTACTGAAATATTATTATATTACTCTTTATGTTATATTTTAAACAAAACGTGTCAAAAAGAAAAACTGAACTGAATGAACGGTTACAATTACACATTATCGACTTGGAGTGTTAATTGTTAAATTATTTAAGAAATTATATTTACTTTAAAAGCTTTTAAATTTCATGATTTAATAATTGTGGTGTAGATCATGAAGTTTGTATGCACACATTTTTAAACTATGCTGTAGCTTAACGGTTAATATAATGATCTATATAATCAATTAATGTTATAATTATTACAATTAAGGTCTTGTAGAAAGCAGTGTTGAAATCGAAATCGGCATACCTGAATTTTTTACAATATTTTAATTATTATATCATTTATTTATTTATTTTATTCACTTTCATAATTGATTGATTCATTTAAAAAACAAATCTGCATTGATATTCTTGATTTTGCATTTTTAAGTTACCCGATAGAAATAATTTATAAAAAAAAAAAAATTGAAAATATATTAAACAGTTTGAAAAAGTTGTTAAAAATAGGTTTTTTTTTTATATTTAAGACATGAAGTCGTCCATTGTGAAAACATTGCATGATTGTATTTGATAATTGCACGTATTAAATATTTGTAATGTTGTAAAAATTTTTACGAAACCAGAATAGTTAATTTTTAGAGATTAGAATAATTTGAAACAACTTTAAAGTTATGACTCTGAAATTTGCCAATTTGTTTAAACGCTCTAACAAATTACGTTGAAAATAATTTTAATCTTGGGCGTTGAATTCGAGATTTGAATTACATAAATATCATGATACATAATTATACATAATTAAATAAAGATTTAGTCTGACTGTTTCCTACACGAGTTACATTTATTTGCACAAATTTCTTTTAAACGTGTAAATATTAACAAATATTTTATTAGTGATATTTTTATATGGTTATTTAAAAGTATGAGCCTCTAAAATACTAATGACTTTGATATTAAAATTATTGATTGCAATAATAAGGTTTAATGTTTAATTTTCCAGTTTGAATATTTTGGCTGTATAATTTTATGTTTAAAATCTTTATTAATTTCATTCATACATCATTGTCTTATTTCTCATTCGTACATGTTAGTCCGCATCGATCTGATGATCATATATGGATCGATTTCTTTATACCAATATTAATTCAAAAGGTCAATTTTTTTGAGGTATATCCAAAATTGTATGGAGTATGTGTACTTTTTTGTTCGTTTGAATTATTTGTTTATAGGATATTACATAAATAATTTGAAAATCAGATAATTTTCTTCGTGTATGAATTTGACTTTAAATGTCAATTAACAAGTTGCTTGCACTCATTGCTTGACGATTGTTCGATATTAGTTATATCGGATATTTATGAATGGAATGCAATTAATTCAATTTTAATTTAATTATTACTGTAGATGCATTTTAATGCAAAAACAAAATACTCTTTTTAAATTACATAAAATTAATGAAGATGAAAAATGTTTTATTTTAAATAATGGTTTTCTTGTTTAATTTTAAAATGATTTTTGTTTAAAAGATTTCCTTTTGTAACTATTACAAACAGATGATCCTTTATAGTGCTTTTTTTAAAACAGTGCTTTTAGAATTCATTTAGTGATATATATTCCGGTCAAAGCTTAATTTGATATAAAAATATACTTCATTTAATCGGTGTTGAAAACGTGACAACATTTTATAACTAAACAAAGGTCATTTCCGTTCGTGTAAAAAGCGGAAACGCGACGCGTGCTCTTCGTATCCGGTCGTGAAGGACAGTTATGTTACCTACCTGCGTAGCGTTCCTAACTGCACATTTATGAGAATCCTGCAGTAATATATTGCAGCACTATCCGTAATTCTTTTTGCATGATTTTATTTTACCGACGTCCTATAAAATATAATCACTACGTCCGAATTCGTATGCTAATTTGTATTAAAAGGGCAGACAATACTCAAGTGTATAAAATGATTGTTTATAATCTCATATGCACAGTTTATTGTTGCTTTAAGTTTTTTGGCTAATAAAGTACAATTTATGTCGGAAAATTTTCATGGTAAATAATGATAAATTTATTGAGCTGTAAGTATTAAAATAAGATTTATAATTATGAAATCTTCGAGATCGTTTATATTTTATCTATTAATTAATGATATTACACCAATAAAATTATGTATAAATTTCTAAAAGGTTATCTCTTATTGAACAGCGTGTTTTCGAGATTGTGCATACGTTTTAAACTCAAAGCAACAAGAAACAGCAGTGCGAGTAATATTTTACTTCAAAGTTATTAATTTAGCACATACACTTGCTTGTTGTTTTTTAAACACTTGCGTGCATAACGATTGATTTAATTATTATGCGTTTTACTTCGGCGAGCACTGTCGGAATCGTGTACTTTTATAATTTTGTGTTTTAGCATCAATGCTTGTTCCACAATTGCCATTTTTACATTTATTTTTATGTATCAGTAAATATGCAATATAAATTTTATAAAATGTTTAACTTAAATTAATAATATTTTGTGCGTATAAAATGAAATTATTTGTATATTTATATAAAGACAGTTTCGATTTAATACATTGGAATAATGGAAAATCAGTATTAATTAAGTGGATTTGTTTGTTTATATTGTATTATAATTTCCTCTATTATATGTGTATTTACGCAGTTTAATAATTATGATAACAAGCCATTAGGAGCAACTAAAAGTCCAATTAAACATTATTCAACTTGAATCGTATTATTGTGCAAGATAAAAATCATTAAGAATTTATACGACATAATATATTTCTTACTTAATTAATATAAATGACATATCTCATTGCAATAGTGATAAGGCGGAATGTGAAAAGAAATAATTTCCTAGTAGGGGCAAAAAATGGAATAATTTATTATTTTAATATTGTAAGTAATTATTCATTCTTCTGGTTACATATTTACTATTTTAACAAAGCATTAATTTATTTTATACAATAATGCAATTCAATTTCAATAATCTCTAATTGAAATTTTGGCTGTTACCATTAAACCATTTTTTAATGTATAATAATAATAATTGAAGAGAATGAAATTATTCTAAAATAAAGAAATGCTCAAATAGTAATGAATGTTTAGCACATTAAGTTGAAAGAAATGAAGTTCGTTTATTAATAACTCGCACTCTAAATAATTGTACTCTTGTGAAATTTTGCTGTTGGTCGAAATGCTAAGGTTAGAACAATCTGCTATTTGTTAACGATATTTTTGACTGTCTGAATTCCAGTTATTATAATTGCTTGGATATTTTACTTACAACTAGTAATTCTACATTCTCGGAGATATTTTTTAAGGTTTTGCTTCAATATGATGACCTGGTGATGCTTTGAAAAAGTATCTGCTTTTTTAAGAGTTTGAAAAGAAATTAAAAACTTAAATAAATTGCAAAAAAGATAACATTTGATATTATTGATTTCTCGTTAAAAGGATGTCTGTAAGTTTTTTTTATATAAAAATTGCTTTCTTTTTATAACACACCAAAGAAACATCATCCGTGGGAAAGTAAAATTCGTTGATTGTATGTAAAAAATTCGATTAAACAATGAATGACCAGAATTTAGGTAATGGACTCTAATGACAGTCAAAAGCATCTTTTGACGAATAACAGATTTTTCTGACACGAACATTTTTTTAAGACAGCCATCAGCGAATAAAATTTGTCAGTGGGTATTTATTATGTTGCGAAAATAGGTTCATCGGTGAAAAGCTCACAGAAATAAAAATGATCAAAGTATCAAACGAATGACGCAAATTAGGATTTTCTGTTGGTAGTCGAAGTTACGCTGTAACGTGTCAATGCCAACTTCTGCCCACACGCTGCGTCCGTTGACATGTGGGAGTACGCACATTATACGTAAGGCAAATGCGTGCACGTGCGAATCAACGAGTGGAACGACCATCTACTATCAAGAGATGTTAAGTTTTCCCCACTTCAATACGATTGGCAGGCACCAACACTTTACCGCTCGCGGCGCAGATTGGAAAGGAAAAGAAGAGGTGTACAAGACCGTGTATGTGATTACGTTTAGTTTCGTGTATCTACCGCCACTGTCGACTTTCCTGTAACAGCAACATTCAGTTCTTGTCACGATACGAAACATCAAACATCTCGAATCCATCGTGTCATCGGGATTCTGTCATTTGTTGTTCGCGGTGCATTCTACACTACACTGTGAATAAAATTCACCTTTGCTAATTACTTTTTGATTTATGTTCAATTTCAATTCAATAATTTGTTAACAACTGAATATTGTTGCATAAGAGTTGTATGCCTTGATCAATAGGATTTGTAGAGTTATTAACGAAAGAATGTAAATTTGATTGAAGGAATTTATTCAAGACAATTAATGTTTAGATTGTTAAATTAGTGAATGAAAATGTTTAAACGTAACATAAATATGTATAATCTTTATATTAGATAATTCTAATCAGATAACAAGTTTTCCTAGTAATGTAAAGCTTGTACTTCTCTATGTTTTAATGCATTATTACATCACGAAATAACACTTGTTAGGTGAAAAATTTGTACCGAAGCATGCATGCATGGTGTACGCGCATTTCCGCAAAGTGAAAATCGCTCGTCTGTATTCCTGTTTATAAGTGTAGGTTGCTCGTGGTTAACGGATATTTCATAGATCCGCAACGATCATCACCTTGAAGTACATGTGTCATTGGTGCTCACGGACTATTAAAAACTGGATCAATTAGGTGTGCAGATTTAATTACTTATGTATTCATGTTTAATTAATAATTAAACCAATAATCTGATCATTCAAAATAACAAGTTAAAACCTAAAGCATGAATTCGTACAGTGGTAGTATGTCTGACACTTCCGTAAAGATAATCATAAAATTATACAGTTTATGAACATGCTTGAACGTAATTGTTTAATTTAAATAAATAAAAATATAATTGAAACGATATAATTATAGTACAAAATATCATTTTCTATTTAGGCTCATTATGGCTTCATATTTTAAGTCAAAGAAATTGTATACCATCGATCACCCCATAATGAATTTCTCGGTCTATTTCGTCTGAAAAAGTACACCATTTTCAAATGCAATTCAGCTGTAAAAATTGTTTAAGTTATGTTTCAATTCAATGATTATAAACAATACAAGTTGCAGAATCCATGTGAGAAAAAGTAAAAATCTCTTAATTGATCTTTATTTTAATGCTTACTATAATGAGACGATATTAAACGTGTCATCACATTTAAAATTATTATTTAAATAAATGTATACATACGTAAACTGAAAAAATGAAGAAAGTGTAATTACAACATAAGAAATGTTGCAATATCTAATCTTAAAATTAAGATAATTAAATTTATATGACAAGTTGTATAACAAATTACAACTCATTATGTGAAATGTTTATTTATTTATAACTATATATATTTTTTATATTGTACATATAAAATATTGAACTTGAAGGATACATAATATTATGCTAGTTTAAATATATTCGAACTTATTTTGTGCATTTTAGTATCAAATTAAATATTATATAAAATAAAATATCATAAACTGAAGACAGATACTTGTTAAAATTGAATTAAAAAAAGTGTTCCTTCTTTAAAAGATATGTCCATTTTCACATAAGTTTTTTTATGCTGAATAGCTGCATAATTTTATTTCTATGTTGAACTGGAATGAGTTATTCAAAGGAACATCTGTCAGTGGTGAACCACAAATTGATTGCTTGCAAATTGTTTTGAATTTTTATAATTTTATTTTAAATTTTACATGCAACTTTTTAATATAATACATACGAACTTTATGATTTTATTTCATACATTTAATAATACCATTGCGGTTCATTTTCTTTTCAAAAACCAATTTTACAAACAATTGTTGCATAAAGGCATATTTTTTTTTAAAAGACAATTTAAAATATTCATTCAAAACAATTTTATAGGTAATTAAAATAACGTTTCCGACGAAACAAATTGCAATATAACATTAGAAATATTAAAAATTTTTTAAGTACTTGAGTTATCGGTGCAAAATTGTTATATGAAATTTTGTAATCAAACTGATGTTACATACTCACGGAAATTACATTCACGAATTAGCATTCCATGTTATTATTGAAAATAAGTTATTATAACATAAAAATTCTGAATAATTCTCTTAAGTTAGTACGCGATAAAAACAATTTTTTAGATACGAACAAACTTTGTTTATTGATCTTAACAGTTTGTTGTGTTATTTCACGAAAAATCATTTTTTAATTATATTTGTCATAAACATTAAGCGCGAAAAATGTGAAGTGAATTCTATTACGTCGTATTATAAATATTTTTAGTTATACATACTAAATATATATAATTATTATTTTTAAATTTAACAGATTTTTCTTAAAACCATTTT
>JABFOX010003104.1:0-10677 GCA_022817665.1 Axea sp. ZL-2020
CGTTTCGAATCACTTCATTCACCGCTCCCTTTACGTATTGGCCTGAAAGTTATATAAACCATTGATTTGCTTATTTATTTATTTAATGATTTATAAATTCAAAATAATCATAAATAAAGCGTATTGATGTTATATGGAAGCGATTTCTTTTCCTTTTTTTAAGCAGAAAAGGTTGAATTTCAAGAAACCATACACACAAGTGTAATATTTGATTGAATTTATATAAATTTGGAAAACATGTTTCATTCTGTGATAAACTTTCTCAAGCTGCGAAACAAAGTAATTTTCGTAGTGATGCACTTACGAGGATAGTTGATTAGGCTTGCACGTAATGACCGATTCGTCTCTTACACAGGCGCGTCATCCTGTCAACTCGTTCTCCATCCTTCGATATACTTCACGAACATCTTTATTTTTCTCATTGGCCATCCGTCGAATGTTTCTTGTTAACTCATTTCCAGTTCAAAGTCGATATTAGACTGCTCGATGGAAAATTATATTTGGGTCAATTCTTATGCTTGAAATTAGTTAAGAATTTGATTGTAATCACTATGTTTACAAGGTACAAATTCCAATAAATTAAAAAAAATATAATTGTGAAATAAAAATTGAGTGGCCAGTACGGATTATAAGACAGGTCGGTGGGTTAATATCGCGTATTAGACGCGGCCGACATTTTAATAGATATACACTAATGGCCATAATTAGTTAAGGTTAAGACCACAAACCACTTTTGACTAATTGCATTTTACCTTCCCAATTGCAAATCCACATAGGTTCTCATCGACGTTCCTCTCAAACTGAAATTAATAGCTAATCAATTCAGTTGTCGGTAACAGCTAGAATGTTTACGCGTGTTTACGGATCATACAATATTCTTATTCATGTTAGTTTGTGCTCATTATGTTGTTTGGTGGACGCGTTCCTTTATTTATGAAAAAAGAATTGCATAAACAAATAAAGAGCTACTAAATCAATAAAATACTTTATCTTTATTTACAATATAATCATGGTACGCATAATTACTTAATTATTAAAAAAAAATTAGCCAAAAAGGCATATGCGATGTTCAACATCAATACTAAAAATTAACATTGTAATTTATTTTAAGATATAAATATAGATTTAAACATTAGTTTGTACGTATAAAAAATTGTCGTGTAAATTATATGTTAGCTTTTTTTTATAATTCATATTACACTAATTTATAATATTAACAATGTTACTTTGTTATTCGGTAATATATTTAAAATGCACCATTTTTATTTTATAATTCAAACTGACTTGATGTAATTTAATTTACTTTGATTTTATTTCTACATTCATATAATCTACAAATTTAATAAGTCTTAAAATAACATTTTCTCAAAATGAGTTACATCGATTACCTTTTAATCAAATTATTTAGTATCATGCTATTCTTATAATCGGATTTCCATGTAGTCGTATTGCCACATTTTGCCGTGGCTTACGTACACATTCTAATATTTAATATGTTTTTATATTAAAATCTTGAATTTTTTATAAAAGTTGTATCAAAATATATATAAATTAATATGCATGTGTATAGATTATAATTCACAGGCAATAGTTTTTATCGTGTACATTAGTTTTCTTAAAATTCGTATACATCGTATATATAATTTAATTGAATTAAATTATGAATTATTTGTTCCAAGTCAAATAATGTATAACTTGATTATCTTTACAATGAGAGTCGTTAAATTTTGACTGAGTTTAGAAATCACATTATAACTTTTCACCTACTCGCAAACAAAATGCCATTATTTGTTCAAAATAAGATTAATTATTTTCCGTAATTGACGTTACAAAAATGTGAATGCAACAACATTAGTTAAGCAAAATGAATTTACTAATTAATACATTTGAACGACACTAATTTAAGCTGAAATAGGCTCGTTTGGTATAACGCGATTCTATTACGAATCGTCTCTAATGAACCTAATAAATACGTCATAAAGCGTCTTCTGTGCAGTTAATTAACTTAAACATCGTTGTTGGCGTCGTGAGCATAAATCTCGCGGTTTACGAAAAATGAAATACACTCTCGAAAAAGAACGGCGCGGCAAAAAGTAACGTTTATGGGAATTTAGTATGAACTATCGTCGATATTTATGTGAGAGCTATGAGGCTGCGGCGTATCCGGGATAAAAGGTACCGCGCAATGTCGCCCTCATAAAACAGGACTGCTCGACCTGGCTGCTATTCTCTCGACGATGCGCCTTCCTCGTTTACGTGCGCGCAAGTGTGCCGTTTTCAACTGGCCTAGACGGCACCGTGAAATGTTGTCCATGCCGATTACCAACGATGGATGTTCGAGATAATGAATATACCCGTTTCGCGAATAACCACTTCCGCGTGTCGCAAAAAAGGAACGCTTATTTATTTAATATCCATTTTCGAAACTTCGCATTTTGTTAAATTTATTTCGCTTGTTTCAACAAACTTATTGTCTTTCTGATCAGCATTTAATTTCATCAGAACATTTTACAAATGGAGAAGAAAAAAAGATTCCTTTATTTTCAGATGATTAGAACACGCAACGAATTAAATGTATGCAGAACAATTTCGTAAATTTGATTAATAATTTAAATTTTAATTCGAAACTGCTAACATATTTGAGCTGCAAATAATCTGAAATTCCTTTACTTTTGAATCATGTAATTAGCATGTAATATTAAAACATTCAATTACGAAGTTGGACATTTTTTGTTCATTTTGAACAATGTTTGAGTCTTAATATTATGGATGTTAAATGATTTTAATTAAGATTACCTTGTACATCGGTTCTGATTTTAAAGAAGGAAACGTACGTTAAAATAATTTTATGGTAGTAAAAATAATTACGGGGCAATTTGTCAGGGTTTTGAGGAATAATTAGCAGTTAAGGTCAAGTTACAATTATTACGGACGTATTACTGTAACTTTTTTCGTGCCCATTTTGTTTTTGTTTGTTTGTTGTTTTTTAATACATTTTTTAATGTTTTAAAAGATACAATTTCTCGAAACAGAGAGCAGACTCAGAAAAAGTTATGCGTTTCAATGTAAAAAATTTGAACGAGCAATTGAACTGGTTAAAAAGGTAATCGAGACATTCTGACACAATTTTTGTGTATTGATTTTATGTTGGAATTCACCGAATAAAAGTAGTAGCGGTTATACGTATAATACGTGTAATGAATTATTTATAAATTAAGGAAATGAGTATCTGCAGTCATGCAAACAAGACGACGACAAATTGAATTCAATTAAAAAATGTTAACAATAAAACGGCAGGGGTCAAATAACCATCCTCGACACATGAACTTCGGTGAAAATGTCGTAACATCACGTAGAATGTTGTATGACGAGTAATGACACGCCTGAACCACGAGACCGGGCGATCATCGAAGCCGAACAGATTGCCTCTCAGTTGCAAGATCATCACCGAAACGTGACCGCTACTAGCGTTTGCATTCACGCACCGATCTTCGTGAAATTGTCTTCCGTCGCTATAAAAATCCTCTGACTTTTTTTTCTCTTTGTTTTGGTTTTTTTCAGTACATTTGTACTGATTTTCCATTTAAACAGAATTTTTATTGAATATTTTATATTCATTTCTTTATTCCATATACATTACATGAATGTTCTTAATCGTTTTACTGAAAATATTAATAAGACACTGAATCCATTATAATACGATTAAACATTTCTTAGAGAAGCACGTATCATTTTATAAACACTTTGTTTCTTTATTACAGATGCTCAAATGGAACAAGGATACAGGTCAGAAGTCCAAGACAAGGCACTTGTCGTATCTCTTCAGATGTTCAATTTGATTTTAGAAAGAGGTGTTTCGTTACTCAAAGGTCAATTAGAAAATGAAGAAAAACATAGACTTATTATTGGAGAAGATATGCAAATTTTATTACCCGCAATTAAGGTACAATAAAATTATAATCATTTATTATAAACTAATTATTTATCATTATTTTAACTTATTACCACAATAAAAAGTGTGGCGAAAAATGGAACTTTAAAAATTCTATAAGTATTAATTAAATTAGAGCAGAAACAGAGCTTTTCTTTCAAGTATCGTAAAGTTTTTTAATTGTACTTCAAATTCAAAAATTTGCTATAAACTTTACATACTTTATCTTTTTCTCATAAAGCTAAATTGATTTAAAAGCTTTTAAAAATACGTTTATTTTATGTCCAAATTAAACAGAAACTTATTAAAAAAAAACTGATGAAATTTATCATTGGAACTTCTAGTGTTGAATTATGAAATGAAATATGAGAAAAATTGATGTTTATTCTGGGTGGTTTGTCAACACTGGAACCATCCCAGCCTTACAAGCTCTTAGGCGCCATCATTTTTCTTTGAGCTTGATCCAATTTCTCGCTTTGCTCTGAATATGCGTGACTAAGAGTCAGGCTAAGATTTATGGAGAGACTCAAAGCTGCACCCACGCAGTTCGCTGGTGGTCAGTCTTCGAGTCTGTATCATTATACAACACTCGACTTAATACATCTGTCGATCCGAAAATAATGACGTCGATCAACATGAAAACAATTGTTCAATCTTTGAATTTATATTAGAACACTGAATTTTGCCATACAAGCAAATAATTAATGAATCTGTTAAGTAACAATATATCTTTTGTTAACTTTGTATTAAAAAATATATATTTTTATAATTTTGCAGATATGGTGTGACTGGATGCTATGTCATAGTACGGTATGGAATCCTCCACCATCTTGCACGGATTATAGAGTTGGGTAAGTACTAGTTAGTTTAATATACATTTTTAGCGACATTATGGTAGTCTTTATAATATCACTTGGTAAAAAAGAGTAAACATAATAAACCTTACTTGATTATTGTCATACTGTTACGAAAATATCTTTTCCTTAAGGATAAAAAGTGAGTCGGATAAATTTTTTTTATTTAGTATTAGTTTAGATATCTCATATTTATATTAAATTTATAAAGTAAATATAACTGAAGTGATACTTATACTTTTTAAGAATTAATAATATAATAATTTAATTAAATCATACAACTTTATACAATTTTATATACATTTTAGAATTAAATTGTTAATATATAAATAATATCGCGTTACACATAAAGTATTAAAAATATCACATTTAGTGGTTTTTGATTAATTATATTCATTCTATGAAATATTTCTCTGTAGTTAAAAATAAATTATTATTATTTATATTAACACAACACATCAAATTGCATGTCACCAACGTTGAGTACACTCCGAATTGCTACTTAATGGCTGTACATCATTCACTTCTTAAGTGATAAATAATGTTACTTTTGATTAATACTATTACACTTTTATATAAAAATTCTACGTATTATTTCATAATTTACATTAACATATTTAATGAAATTATATTGTTGACCCTATATTTAATAAATGGAAATATACATAATTTTAATCGATAATACAAACTATTAAAATATTAAATGAACTGTTATAAAATACAATATTCGTATTTAAATTATCTTTTGGAAATAAAA
Source organism: Axea sp. ZL-2020 (assembly GCA_022817665.1). NCBI lineage: Eukaryota > Metazoa > Arthropoda > Insecta > Hymenoptera > Scelionidae > Axea > Axea sp. ZL-2020. The sequence goes on from JABFOX010003104.1 coordinate 5,543, forward strand.
ATGTTATTAAAAAATATTAATATAAATTACTTAAAGCTCTTGTAAGAATTTTTATAATGGAATAATTTATCTTTCTACATATTTGAATCAATTATGTATTTTCATATTTTTAATATTTGAAGTTCGTTACATAATTTTGATAATAAATAAATTTGATAATACAAAATTTTATCAAATTAATAATAAAGGTAATACAAATACAGATTGTTATACCTTTCCATTGTGATTGTCACGCCGGAACCAGTTTTAAATAAATAATGATGAATCAGGTAGAAAATCAAGACGATATTTAAATTACAAATACGTACTATTATAAATATCGTTTATACATTATTATATTACATGCATTATATAAATATATTTATTACCCACACATATATATTATAAATACTGTTTTTCATTATAAATAAATGCTTTTGGTGAAAATATATTTTATTTTAACTTACAAAAAAAAACAATTTTAGTTATTACATTATAAAAACAGTTAATACAACAAAATATTGACAGTATAAAATAACGACAGAATCAGAAACATTAACATTTTTTAAAAAATTCTTCGTTTAGTGGAAAAATAATATACTAACTAACTGTCGTACAATTATTTTGTTATTCAAAAGAAAAAGTTTTAACAAAGTTTAATAAGAAAAATAGAAATTAGGAATTAAGAATTTTGTAACAAAGTTTCACATAATTTGGTGAATTACGACGAATACTAAACAGATTTATGATAACACATTTTCAAATCTAAATCAAATACATTAAAATTTTTTCTTCCAGAAATTTGATCAGAGTTCTATATAGCTTTTCTTCTATTTAAATGGGAAAATCTGCTTCGGATTGAATCTACTTCAGACTGAATATCTCATCTCCTTTTTTCTGTTATTTCAACATTAACCGTACCGGAGTAATACATATATCTATTCTTACGGTCGTGGTAAGCAATCCAAGAGATGAATATTTATTAGTGAAAAAAAATATTTAAATAAAAATTACAAATTGCTAAATCTAATAATATAAAAATATATATAAAGTCCAATGAGCAAATGAACTAACAATCAGTTTTTAATTTTAAATGTAATTTTAAAACCGGTTATTTGACCGAACATGGTACGGTTAGTGTTAATACTTTGAAACACGGGTCAGTACTTTAAAAAAATTTAGACATACATATTTTTTAATGAGTATATGGATTTATTTTCATAAAATTGTATACTTTAATCTTTCACATTCCAGTTATTCTTAAAAAATTTGACAAATTCTAAACCTCATAAAATGCTTAATAAATTTTTTTGTAATAATTAACTTATTGTACATATCCTCTATAGAATTCGAACAGTCTATGGAATTAAATAACAACTTCCGCATCGCTTTCCCTAATTGTAACAACGTACTTTATATCAATTTAAATTCATTTGCTGGTAGGATTCAGCGAAGATACCATTATTAATAATTAGAACTTTGCTCGTTAAAGTTTAAGGGTGGAACTTCCTTGCATGAATATGCTCATAGTCCCCGCATATATATCATAATTAGTCCGTCCTATAAAAACGACCGTATAGCAGCGTCAATTCACCATTATATAATTGTAAAATATGCACTTTACAATTTGATTGCAACAATCAATCACAATCAAATTGAAAAGCAATCAATCATCATTCGGTTTCGCGGCGTCTCAAATACCTTTAATAAAGGGGCATTGAAAAACATAGCATTATTAAAACAGTTTCATTTAATGTTCATTGTACCAGATTAAAATATTATTCAAGAAATTTGTTTTAATAGCAAAGCATCGATAAGTAACACTACTTGAAGTAATTTCGATGGTTTTTCTCACGAGGAAAAGAAATGTAAATATCAAAGTTCCATTTATCAATTTCAGAGCGATTGCGTAAAATACTACAATTTTATGCAATTATTGTGTAACTGACTATTGTGTAAGTTCATACTGGGAATAATAAGAGATAAGTTCAATTTACATCTACTTTTACAGCTTGAAAAGCAAAAGTTTTATATGCCATGTTTGTTAATTTTATATTTAATAATATTATAAATGAAACAAAAAATCCAATTTGCAAGAGCATTAATTTTATATTTGCACAAAACATTGAAGCGCAACGAGTCTTTGTCAGAACTGACAATTAAAATTCTTTGTGAATTGTCATTAAAAGTATTTTAACACATTGCGTACAGCGTTCTATGTATTCAACGCACTTTCAAAGCCCCCACATTTTTGAGCGCTTCAGAAACATGCATAGGAAGCGATATAAAGAATATATGCATTTTTTTAATTCACATTTTATGTTATATTCACAACATGTACTCTTAAATATTACTATATATTATGTACATCTATTTATTATGTAAGATTTTATATTTTTTAATTATTATTCATTTTACAAACTTAAATAATACTTTAGAGTGTGATATCAAGTGGACTATTATTCTTTATGTCTATTTCATAAAATAATTTTTATTCTAAATTATCTTTAAAAGATTGAAAATATAAAGGAAAAAGCTGTTTATTACAAATTATAATACAAAATAATAAATATGTTGTTTCGTAATTTAATATATATATATAATTAATAAAATAATTAAAATAATATGAAATAACAGAATGTTGTACAACTGTACAACGCTTTATAAGGTACGGTAGACGATCGACTCAGATCAGATCAATCGATATACTAGCTATGCTGACCGATTATTTTTACATTCTCGTAATATTAACATTCATTTATTTTACTAATTATTTGCCATGAAAATACGCAAGGTTCATTACTTTGATAGCGTAATAAGAAATTCTATTTTTAATTCCTTAAATCATCGATTGAGTCGAAGAAACCTGAAAACGAGATATCTCATCGCCTGACCGCAACGTTTGGGTTTCTGAAGACGAGAATATCTCGTTAACCGTATGCAATGTGTGAAGGAGCGATGTAGATAGTTTTCTAATATCAAAATAACAATTAATAAAATTTAAAATATATAAAAAAAATGCACCACTTTTCGGCATAATGGGTAATATTAATTTTTAAGTAAAGGACACTTCATATTTATAATAATCTGTATTTTAAATCATTTATCATATATTATGACCAAATTTTGCAACATATTTGTACAAAAAATCACTTTTACAGTTGTAATTATTTTCTAATGGAAGATTTTTCGATCATTCATTAGACATTTCATATCTTGTCTATTTAACAAGATATTGTCAATGTATAGTTAATATATTTATACATTTATAATGTGATTAATTCTTTGTTATTTAACACCAAATTTTGACGCAACTATGTATATTGTGAGCGTGTTTAGGATTAGGGCGTTACTAAGAAATCATTCAACAAGTCAATATAAAAATAACTGAAAGACTTGAACCATTTATCAAATAAATAATACAAAAAAAAAGTACTTTACACCGATTTTCTTAACATTAAAGATCCAAAGGTTATAAATTTATTATACAACTTCTCTATTTAATACATAAGACGGTAACTAAATATGCTTTTAAATTTAAATATACTAAAGTGTTAACGAAACATTTTTGCTTACATTTGAATTACAGTTGTTGATAAGCAGTATGCATCAGAATGATAATTAATTTAATTATTTGTTCTATTTATTTTGAGAATGCGATGACAAGATGAAGAGTGGAGCAAGTGTTTGACTGCTTTCTGGCAAAAAACCAGTTTAGTGGTTTTTGGCCGTGGTCAAATCCACAGGATGTGACTCGTCATCGCTCACTTTTTATTGCATTCTTCGTGCGAAAGGCAGTCGGGATTATTCAGGCCCGTCCGATCGCGTATACCCAGGATTCATCGTCGGCTGCTGATGCACGCAGAGCGTGCTGCGTTCAAATTTTCAAATAAATGATCCTCTCAGTCTGAAATTTATAATACGAAGCTATGCTAATTGCGATTGCTGACCTTACGAGAGAGTCCTCGTGGAAAAAGGACGAGGCAAGAATGATAAAAAGAAGAGAAACAAGCAGAGAAGAAGTAGACGTAGAAGAAGTAGCCTAGAGTAAGGGAGATGGAAAAAAGCCAAGCTGAGTCTCGACGTGACTTTCTTCAAAATGAATTACAGCGTTTACCGTAAATCATGCAATTGTTAATTGATCTAACACTCAGTCACGGTCTTTCTTCGCGCGGCTAACGACAAATGATGTTCATTGTAGACGCGCCCACGAGGATAATAAATACACACCTACAAAAATGTCCTACAACCGCGTGTAATTATGTCCAATTTTGGCGAATATATTTTATGTCACGTGCAAGGATAAGGATTATATATTGCATTATACTTAACGCCCAGTATCCCGTGTTTGAAACAATGTTTCAGGTTATGCCGTTTGATTAATGGTCTGTCCCGGCGTCCCGTCTTGCTCGCGTGATTTGTAATTAAATTGATAGGCTTTTGTTATTAAGTGTAAATTTAATTTATCGCTTATGAAATCGCCGCGCAATCGTTTCGCCTGACCGCAAAGCCGAACACCCTCTTCGCGTTGACACTTAATTTCTAATTTCAATTTTGTGTCGCCGGGTAAATTATCCTGGAACTCGATTCATGTGATTAAAAAGTGTAAATAATTGCACGTGGATGCTTCCACGTGGGGAATGCACCTCAGCAGCACCGCGTCGAGGTCAACAAACCGATCGAGCATAGAACTTTGGCGCCAGGTAGTGTGTTTTTTAAGCACTTGGAAATTATAATTCAATAAATATCCGCGGAAAAATGTGCATGCCAAAAAGAAGGATACGAGTTGAAAGTGCTTTATGCGTTCTATAAAACTTGATCGCAAATTCTCATAAAAGTAGTTGCGCGAAGGAAAAAGCAAAATAGAAAACGCGAAAGATGAGCTCGAACGAGCGATGCAATCTATCGGTCATTAAACGCGCTCCAAGGCTCCCGTTGCCGTAATCGCGCGAGCGGTTACTTTGCGCAACGGCGCCTTCCATCCCACCGGATAAGTTAATTATTGTTGCCTGTTAACGATTTACAATAACGCAAGCCAAGCGTTTCCTTGCAAGGACGCGCGAAACCAACATGCTTCAGATAAATCGTTACTTCATTGTGTTTTCAAGACTAGTCGTCGAAGCAATTAACAGTCGACCTTTAACGATTGCCTTCGG
>JABFOX010003105.1:0-10675 GCA_022817665.1 Axea sp. ZL-2020
TGGCGGCAAGCGTTTCGAGTGAACGTAAAAGGAGCGTGTACTGTCAGCGGTTAACGAAGATGAAGTCAACAGTTCGATCGATCGCCACCCTCGAATCGTCCTTTCTGTTTCTTTATTTGCTTATTTCAGTCGTTATTGATTCTTATAAAATTTGAGATACAAATTATTTTTCAGTGTGGATAAATATAGAAATTGTGTTTCATCGAGTTTCTTCAACGTTGAAATAACGTGATTACATGTAATTTAATAATATTAAAAAAAAATAGAACAAAATCTTATTTTTTTTAATCGTTCTTTTTTCGCTCGATTAGTTTAGTTTCCTTTTTCATCCAAGATCTCATTTTCTGCTCTGTTATTTACACATTTCTTTCACCCTTGTCAACAAAAATCAACGGAGTTTTACGATAGAAACAACATTATCTTATTTGAATTTTCCTACCACAATGACTGTTTTGAGGACAAAACAATTTTTTATGACTTTTGATTAATGCAGAAGTTCGTCTTAAAGATAATTTGTTGAACGTTTGTATGATATGATTAAGAATTATAATTGTTAATTAAATATTATGCATAGCACGTCTTTATCTACGATTAATTTCACCTTTCATAGTTGTGTCGATACTTAAATCGAGATTAATAAAATAACATAAAGTCATTAAGTTTATTTTGTACGATTAAAGTGCAATAAAATCATTATTCATAGAACTTTGTTCAATCTGATCCTCCGATGGTTTGAGCAGATAAAATATTATTATTAAATATTAAATGTCTGTCTAATTATTTGTGCCAGTATCAACAAATTTTATATTGCCATGCTTGAATAAAATGATGTTGAAAAAATATTTTTTCACGAGTAGCATGCATACGATAGTGGAATCTTGAATTATTATTTAATGTAACGTACCGGCATTTTAAATTAAAACAATAGTATTTTAGTCTAATAAATTGAGGGTATATTTATATGAAAAGTATTTTATACTATAAATATATATAATATCTATAAATAATAGCTATAAGATGTCATATGAACATACAGAAATGCCCAGTATTGTTTGTACACATTGGAAAAATTCACAAAATTAATAATAATATTTATAATAAATTAATCAATAATATATATTAGTAATATAATTAATATAAATAATATAATTAATAATAAATTAACAATTAAAGTAACGATACAAAAAAAATAAAACATGAAAGATGAAATATTGTTGAAGCAACGAAAAAGGCTGTGTTAAAATGTTAATGTCAAATCAATGAAACCTTTCACGAATTATGCTGCATTTCAAAACATAATTTATATGTTCTATTTCATCTTAATGGAACTGAAATTAAAATTTGACCTAGTTTTTTCTCCCTATGTAGTAATGACTGACTTTATTAGGATGCTACAGGCAGACTTTTATTATTCGAAAAATCATTTCTTCAAATAATCCACAAACGAATGTTTAAATGGAAATAATTTTGGATAATAATCCATTGAAGAAATGTACTCGTTGTATTTAGAAGATTAGTAACTTTGCACCATATTTTTGCATGTATATATTTTCTACTAAAAAAATAATGCATTGATAAATATTAATAAATTATTATAAATCCATTTGCGTAAACTGAAAGAGTGATGACTTTTTCAATATTGCATGAAAAAACGTTAGTTTCAATTAATAAAAACTGATACTTTTACATCCGTAGAAAATATTTGATAAATTGTTGTTTTTACTACACGAAAGTATAAAAATTATTTAAAGTTCCACACGATTTGGAGAACCAGTTTGCAACGCGATGGATTAATTTCAAAGGAAATAATTGTGCGATGATAAATTCCACATTCCGTTTTCAGCAAAATAGCAGTGTTTCGAATGTTCTTTGCAAAACTGTAAATTTGTATCAAAAATTGCTCGAATGTCACGCTCCTTACCGATACTCGTAATTCATCACTACCAAATCGAACGAACAATTCATTTGAACGTGCACGAAAAATGCCGAATAATTCGTGTCCCTGTTGAAAAAAAATCGATTAATTTACTTGGGGAGCGGTTAATTGTGACAGTGCTCTCATTGTCATGGCCTATATTTTGTATCTTTGAACAATCGTGTTCAATTATTGTCAGTTTATTAAAGTTAATAAACATTGTTATTACACATTTACATACGCGCACACAGACATGCATTTATGCCGCGACGAGAGCCGCAAAGTCGAGACCGCGATGATTCTATGGATTTGTTTTTTCGAACTTCATTGAATACAAATGCTGTAACGCGAAGTTAACATAATTGAATGATAGTTCGTGACGTACGTGCAGTAGAACCAGATAGGGGCCATAAGGACTGTCGATGTAAATATAAATGGAATCATTAATTGTGTTTAACACTTTTTCCATTCTCTTTTGTCAATCAATAATTTCTCTTTTTCTTATTCAAACTATTCCCCTTTGTCTTAAATGTCATGCAAATGTCGGCCTTATTTTTAAACAAATTAAAATTTATCTTCAACTGCAAAATTCATTTCATCTCGTTTGCGTTTTTGAAAAACATTTAATACGTTTTCATTTGGAAACAAATTTAACTATTCGAGTCATTTGTTCCATGAGCGGAGTCGCAATCAGAATAGCTGGTATTCGATTCGTCTACGAAGACACTCGACAGCGATAACCACCAGTGCTTGGAATATCAATTATCCATCGTTGAATATTCTTTCGTGCCGTCGTTTGGTTTCGAATTGCACGCGCATCACCTTCCGTAATTTGTTTATGGAATTTACATCACTGGACGAATTCGTCACGGGAACTACGACGCCAGTGAGGCAACTAGAAACTGAATCAATTGACTGAATTACTGACAAAGCGTTGATTCCGCTTGCACTGAAATTCAAACCACTTCGATCTTTGGTTGCGAATGATCCCTTGTGATCAAGGATCAGATCGCACATATTAAGATCAATTGCTTTGACTCTTTTTCTTCGACGCACTGTTCAAAGACGTACGTCTTTTGGAACAGAAATAAAACTCTGATTTGAATTCGAATCATTTATTTGAATGACTCGCGATTTATGTAATTCATTTCTTCAGTTAATTATGCGATGAAACATACTGACGATGTATCAGGTGTGCAACGATGATGCATTAGCAATACAACGCAGAACGCATCGCCCACGTGCATCTCGGTTTGGCGATATATTCGAAATACTAAAGCAAAAAAGATACGCATCGGCAGCATATTGGCTTCCAAAGAAACACATCAACATTTTATGCGCTCGTCGTTTGATCAATGCGCGTTTATTTTTACTAGATATTTGATATGAGCTTATCTACTGAATAATTAATTTTTTGTTTCAGTGTGCGAAGCGTCATGCACCGCTACCTCGAGAAAAAAAACGAAGTTACTTTCGACAAAATATTTAATCAAATGTTAGGTGAGTAAAAGTGCATGGGAGATTAACAAACTGATATTGGATTTTTACACGCATTTTGTTCACTGAATTTCGTCGGTTTCAGGTTATCTTTTATTTAAAGACTTCTGCGAAACTGTAGCGGAGGAACCCATTCTGCAACTTAGGTTTTACGAACAGGTAAAATCTTTTTTCTTCGGCTTTACAAATTCACTGTTAAAATGACGACCCGAAACACGTGCACATAATCAAAGAATCATTTCTTCGAAATGAAGAACCGAGTGTCTTGAAATGATAAAATTATCTCACCGAGTTGCAGAGATAAATTGCATTTTGACCTTTCCGCGTTTATTTATTAATAATGTATGGAATTACTTATTACTTTCTTATATAAATTATATAGATAGTTTAAGAGAATGCTGTTATAATTAACGGACCAAAATCGTAAAGGAGTGCAATTTCATTTTCTGAACCATAAAAATAAAATTTAATATACTTTAATCTTTCGAATGTACTCATATTTTTACGTCTTTGTTCTGTACACATAAATTCAGCTTTAATCTCCGGGTCTACTGAGGTCAAAGTGACTCCATGTGCGCTTACGTTAAAATGAATTCTTTTCGTGAAATCATCAATAATTGCAGTATCAATTTTTAATGTTCACTTTAATTTTATATGATGGTAATGATTATACGATTAAAACCGTTATGGTGCTGTTTATGTAGCGTTATCGAATCTTTAATCGCTTTCAAATCTAATCTTTTATTAAATCTTTGCACAATAAATGCAACCGAGATTTATCACAAATATACACCGGTTCGTTTTAAACATTTCATTGGAATGCCTTCAGAAATGAGTACTGCCGGAACAAATTTGTAATGAAAGCTTAGTATTTGAAATGTGAAATTCGTTTTCTAAAAAACTGTTTCCAATTCTTAAAAAATATATTCTTTATAAATACTTGATGCACATTGAAAATTGTTAGAATACTGTATTTATTGGTTGATATAAAAGTTTCATCTTGATAATTATTATCTTTTATGTGCATAGTATATTCGTGCTAGTTAACTAAATTTGCTTGATTTAATTCTCAGTTTCCATACAAGTTGCTGAAATATCTATAAATAAACGTATGGTGGAATCAATTGATTGTACTGATGCACTCGTCAATTTCTTCTTAATTATCTTCGAATGTGATGCACGTATAAATGCATTGCAAGAAAAAATATGTAGTTTGATTGACAATTAATTAATACATTATGTAATTATACATAAAAGCATGTAAAGTTACAGTCAAACGAATTTAAAATGACATTTTTTATATAAAAATACTCTATATGTAATGTAATTTGCGAGCCGATTATATGTTACTTGTTACAGTGTTCAATTTGTGTAAAATGGAGTTTCCACTTTATTTAACTGAATTTACATCCTTTCTTTTTTTCGAATTCGTAACTACTGGCAAATGTGGCAATTTATTTTGTTATAAACTCAAAGAAAATATGTTTATTTACATCTGAATCAAACAAATTTGGATCAGTTAAGTAACTTCGATAATTTCTACCTTACTTGAATCGTGTTTGGAATGTATATATAATATGTATATATAACGTGTAATTTATAAATGGACTGTAACTGAAACTAAGGTTTTATGTACGCTATATCTGAATATACAGATATCTTGTAAGTCACATAAATATAATATAATATAATTTGTATAAGAACTCGATCACGTATAAGTTATATATATCATCCATTTGTCGTGTATCGATTATATATAATGATGTACATATATAAATAAGATGTGAGTCAGATATGTGCTATATATACATATATCATTTTTTTTTATGTGTAGACGATATTTGTCATATGAAATTTTTGGATCATGTAAAACATTGGTAAAAATAAAGCTGAGTGCAATCTTAAATAGTTAAACATTATAATATTTATATTTATTAGTTAGTTAGTCTTGAATTTAATTAATGTAACGTAGATGAAATTTTGTACAAAATATAATTATTGTATATTATTCGATTATCAATTATATTTAGTTAAATGGGCTAATTTGTACTGGAATTAACAAAACCGTAGGCTTGAAATCGTTGAAATTTAACGAATCGAATATTTAATTAATTTTATACTGAGAAAAATTAAGATTTACGAATCTAAGTTTAAAATTAATAACATTTAATTGCAAAAAGTAAATATTTAGTTATACCATCAAAAGTAATCAGAAGATTCAATCATTTCGAGTAATTAAATGATATTAAATTTGATTTAATGAAGGGATTTTCTCGTTGTAATATTTTTATTGAAATAATATTCATTTTAACACACAGTAATTATTTATACGACAAATAACGTTTATTTCATATTATTTTCCAAAAATAATCGTCAGTTTGTTATAGTAAATAATATTATATTAAATAAAAAAAGGCAAATAATTTGTTAATTACAAATAAAAAATATTAAATATCATTTATAACTCATACACCATGGAGCTAATTTAAACAAAGTTGAAATATAAAGAACTTTTTCAAGTTGAAAAATTATTTCATGCTGTTTCATTTAAAACATTTCAGTAGTTACGTTTGAATTTTGTCAGACATAACTTTTAATTTCTAATATAAAAACATATTAAATTTATAATTCATGTCAATTTCATATATAAATTTCGTTACAGACATTACTAATGATTGATATTCGAGAAATGTTATTTTAAAAAAAAATGTTGCGATAATAATTTGTTTCATTCAAATAGTCTTTACATTTTCAAACACTGAATATTAAGTTTTTTATTTTCTGTTCTGTAAAACTGTTTACAAAATATAAATACCAAAATATATTGGATGAACAAGTAATTCATATATAATTTGTCCAATGTACCTCCAATATTAAAGAATAAGTTAGCCTTCCTCTTTGTTTAAGAAATTTACACATTTATAAAAAGATGAAAGATCAATGTTATAATATCACATTGTAGGTAACGAAACTCTGAATCAAGAATTTGTCCATCTATTGTAATGTTGTGTAAAGTATTTACATAGTTTTTTGAATCGTAAATCACTTACATCATTAATCAAAAACCATTACTTAATATAACAAAAAAATGTAATTTAATATAAAATTGCCTTTCGCGTAAAATATTAGAGTATTTTTTAACTTAATTTTAACAAAGGAAACCATTTCAGACAGAAAATAAAAGCAATGTTTTAATATAAAATTATTGAACGAAATTTTGAATCATGAGTATTTAACAATTGATTTTAATTATTCTGAACTGCAGGCAAATCAAATTGTAATAAGATTTATTTTATTGAGCGAACAATTATTGTTGCAGACAACAACAATTTAATTAAAATTATTAAAGTCTGCTTATTTGCAGACAAATTTATACATAAATAATTGTGTAAATAACTTTGATTTTCTGGAACATTAAATAAACAAGTCATATTTGAGAAAATATTAATTGAAACAAACGTATAAATCATCAAATTAATTATCCTCTCTTGTGCAAAATAAATGAAAACGAAATATTTGTATTCTTATGTTTGATGCACTTGAAACAATGAAATATCAAACAAGAGATTGCAACAAAAAAACAAATGAAGTTTTAGCCATTCAACACTTTTGAACTTTAATACTTCATTATTAAAAACAATAATCTTTTTGGTCCAGTTAAATGTTAAACAACAATTTAACATAATTTTAATATTTGCACATAGTGGATATTTAAATTTTTCCTCAAATGTAAATAAATGCATGTAAATCAATTGTTGCAATTTTAGTTTCACATAAACGTTACGTTATACGAAGCTTTACATTTTTATAGAAATAAAAAGACTTTTCTTTTATTATAAATCGTAATTAAAATTTATTGAGTTTATTACATAATATACAAAACGGTAGACAACTTATGCAAATGTATTTACTGTATTGTGTTCTGAATATTGTCTGAGAAATTAATCATAACATATTTTTATAGATAAAAGCTTATGAAAAGTTGGAATGTCCCGAGGAAAGAAAGAAACTTGCGAGAGAAATATACGATAATTTCATAATGAAAGAATTGTTAGCGCACTCTCACGTAAGTTGTTGAAATTTAACCATCAATTTATTATAACAATTATCGCTTAATGTCATACTACGTATTTCTCAATTTTTAATTATAGGAATATTCCGCGGACGCCGTAGCACATGTACAAAAGTATCTTATGAAAAATGAGGTTCCTGTTAATTTGTTCGAGGTGAGTTCAACTCTATTTCTGCGATAATGTTGGTGTTTTTTGAAATATTTTACCAATTTTACAAATGAGTATAAATTATGCAATGACTTTTTTTCCAATTGGAAACTATCTAAAGCTTTATTTTGTAGTGAAAATGAATTTTTATCACATCTCCATGACTTTATTTTCAAGTTTGCGAACAAGGTTGTCAGTTAGAAAATTACGTTTTTGGTATTTTGTTTCAGCCTTATATCGAAGAAATTTTCAATCATTTAAGAGGGGAACCTTTTCAAAAGTTCCTGGAAAGGTAATTTTAAGGATAAATTTAAATAAATTATATTTCTAAAAAAATAATTGATTATTTATTTGGAATGAGGTTAATTTTTTGTGCTTACATAATTACTGTAGTATAGTGTTGTATAATGTAAAATTAAAAAAAATTAAAATGATTAGTGAAGAAATTATCAATGATTTCATATTTTTTAGTGACAAGTATACGCGTTATTGTCAATGGAAAAATCTTGAATTAAATATACAGGTAAGAATGATTTTAATTACTTTAATATATCCAAACTTAATGATTGTATCATTAATGTAAATAATAAAAAATAATAATAACTATAATTATAATTTAATAATCACGTACAATAAGAAATAAGTCGATCTTAAAACATTTATACAAAATAATATTACATTTTATTTTATCGAAAATAAGATACTTAAATAATACCAGTTTTACAAGTGGTATAAAATAAAAATCATTTTGCGAAGTTGTGCACACTTCTACATCACTAAAACTTGTCTCTACATATTTTGTAGATTTATATTCAACGGCAACAAACAACCTGCTATTATTTTGGTTTTATTTTCTTTATCATAAAAAAATTAATATTTACCGGCATAATTAGATTATCATACACAAATACATTTATACTGTTTTACATATTTGTTGTGAACCTATTTATGTATAAATTGCGTGCATTCGAATAAATAGATTTAGTCATGAAATGTTTATTTAATTTTTGTACAAATATTGAATATCTTTTTAACATTCATATGTATTTGTAGTAATAATCAAATCAGTATATCAATTAAAATGCTTAATGCAATACTAAAACTTCGTCTAGTTTTGAAATTAAAATGTATAAATATGTAAATATATTTTTTTAATTTTTAAATGTTAATTAAAAGTTAAATTACAATTATGCGTAAATACTTATCAATATAATAGTATCCTATTGTTATTTAAATATCGCACGAATCTCATTATGATTGAACATTTCAAACCAACGCGTTTATACTTTATAAAAAACTTTTTAATGTAACGCAACATGATACACAACTCTGTTAAATAATTCAAACGATAAAATTACGTATTAGAATAAAAACTTCTGGACGTTATTTTGAAATTTCAGAAAATATGTTCATACAACGAAAAAATGTGTCCCACAATTTTTTTATGTAATATTTATCATAATAATAATTTTAACTACGTGTTATTTCATGTTGAATAAAATTTGACATGTGTCATTCTCATCATATTCTTCATCATTGCAGTTATTGTTGTTGTTAAACATGGTAACAAATTAAAATCAATTATATATTTCTTACCATAAAATTTAATACTCAATGTCACTTCAAAAATTATAGTGTTATATTCTTTCATGATTCAAACCAGTATTGAATTATAAATTCTTCTAAAAGCAAATGTTAATACACTTTTTACAATTTGAATAGTAATTAGTATAAATGTTAGCCTTAGAAAGACATATAAGTGTCACCATAATAAATATAGATAAAATTAAGTTTAAAATTCGAGTCATTAAATTTTCTTCAGGTAAAAACAAAAATAATAGCCACTGTTAACAAATTATATATGTGTGTATCATAAACGTTATAAAATGTATATATTTATCATCACTGAATTGCAACGTTTGTGAAATGTATATCTCCATTTCATAAAAGGTTAAGAAATTGCATTAGAATGTGGTTTTAATTTTTGGCATTTTTTTTAATTTAAATCAATCGATTATGGATTGGCTTCCGTATTTAATGCCTGAAATGAATTATAGTCATTATCTCAGAGAATCTATTATTCTACGAGATGAGGACAATATCAATTTTGATGAAAATATATGACAATAATAAATTTGTCTTAAAACTGCATAGTTAACGATGAACGACTTCAGTGTGCATCGGATAATTGGAAGGGGTGGCTTCGGCGAGGTTTATGGATGTAGGAAGGCCGATACGGGTAAAATGTACGCCATGAAGTGTCTTGATAAAAAACGCATCAAGATGAAACAGGGCGAGACCTTGGCACTCAACGAAAGGATAATGCTCTCGCTAGTCAGTACAGGGGTAAGTACAATAAACGCCTTTGAATTCTCGATTGCTCCAGTCTTTATCTTTCACCCGTTTAAACCCACGGTATACGTGGTCTTACAAGAGCAGAAACGGACGAAAAAAAGAAAACTCGACTCACAAACGTTTTTATCAGTATTTTTGAGTAAACAAAAGAAAAATCAAGAATAATTTTTTTCGCAAATTCTTACATTTATGACGGCAATGAATTAACATTATTTTTTTCTGCGTGCGTTTGGCTATCGATTCATAAATCTGTTACTTTGAATTCTTCATCGAAATGTTTAATTTCGTCTTATTTCGCTTGAATTAAAAATTATTTATAATTAAGATCAATAGTTTCGTAATTGTTACGGTGCTTTATGAACCTTATCTTTATTTGAAATAAAGAGGAGTTAGTAGTATTAGTCTATATTACGTATAACAATTGATATGGCATTCGCTTTAAATTATTTGGTAGTTAACAATGAATATTCAGTGTATTCAGGCAAATGTATGAAATTAAACGAAATATGGTTTAACCACAAATGCATACATAATTTATATATATAAACAAGTTGAGAAATAAAATATTCAACAAAATTAAATTCGAAGTGATATTAACATTAATTATTACTGCTTTATAATATATAGTTATAAGAAATAAATTGAATAACAGTCATCTTAAATAGAAATTTTTTCTAGTGGCGATTAG
>JABFOX010003106.1:0-10674 GCA_022817665.1 Axea sp. ZL-2020
ACCGAACGCGTTCTTGACTATTTTTTTGTCTTGACTAATTTCGTTTAGTTTCCCATTCGAATTCTTCGCGAATTGCTGAAATTGGACATTGTTAATAGGATTTCTGAATGTCGAATGCTAAAAGGGAATATGATATGATATGACGTTATAACGTGCGTTTTGCGTATTATGCAGTTATAAAACAATTAATAGACTTGTTTAATCAAGAAAAAGTGACTAAGCCAATTAACCTCCTAAACCATTGAACCATTTATCTTCCGAAATATCACATCGTTATTACCCATCTCATTGAACTAACTGACAACATTGAATCACTGGAATATGCTTAGTTAACATAACTGCGGCATAATTCAGGAACAAGCAAACAGCTGAAACAATATTTTGATCGTTTCACAACGAAGCGGAGACTTTGATTTTTGGTTTCGAAACGTTCTGTATTCATAGCACAATTAAATGGCACCCTGACATTAACAGAAAATTAAAATGACGATGATGATGATGATAATAATAATAATAATAATAATAATTAATATTACTGAAATTTGAGCAAAAATGTTGTCAGTAGTAATAATTGTTTTTTTCCAAACTAACGTTCGGTTTGACGTTCGACGTTTTAACTGTTTAAAACACAAAACGATTTTAACATTTGTGCTCAATTAATATTCATCGATGTCGCGTAAAAGGTTGAATTTACATTAAAACGGTCGAAATTACATTCATTCCACTTCAAATCAAAATAATTTCAATAAAATGATGTTGAATCGATATTATTAATGTTATTAATATATACATGATAGTTTAATTAAGATGTTGCTGTTATAATTTGTAATTAAAACCGTTATACAAACGTTGAATTGATTCTGTTCGAATATCAATCACTCATATAATTAAAAATTACAACAAAAGCAGTATTATATTTATATCCGAATCAAGTTGGAATGATCAGTTGATAAATAGAAGTTTTTATGCGTTGAAAGAACGTTACGTTATGTATAACTTGGCATTTTTGTTTAATAAATAATGATATTAAATTAATAATTCTATGCTTTGTTTTTCTATTGTGTTGTTTTCGCACGCAAGTTGTATTAAAAGAGTCAAATACACCAATTACTGTGTGCAAACAATGTTCATTCACCATCGTGTTATAATTATTTTGATCTTAACAATTAAATTTGATTTAATGTTATTCTTTCCAGACTTAACTTAACTCAGCGACATTCTTTACGATTAACTCGTTTACCTTATATTTATTATTAACGATTCAGCTTTGGTATAATTAGAATGTAGAATGTAAAAAATAGGACAGTAATCCAAATCGACGTGGATTCAACGTTATAGTAGTAGTTTTTATGTCGTTTTTTGTTTTTTTTTTTTGCTCGTATTTTAACGCTCTGTTTTGATATTATTTCACTCGACGGTGAAAAGTTATTTAAAGTTAATGAAATAGTTGAATTATTTATTGAAAGATGATTTAACAAATGACAGAAGCCAAATGTTGAAGTGAATTTACATTGTTACAGTTTTCTTATTTTCTATGTAATTTTGAAATTTGCGACCCTTGTTTTTTCTTTTGTTAAATTCGTTACATTATTACAGCGGCGTTTAACGTTGAACAGACGCTATATTTCGTTCTTTAATACGATATGAAGAATTCGTTCAATACATCCTTAATCACACATTGGAAATTTGGTTTTTAATTAATAGCATAAAAACATTGGCAAACGAATCGCTGCATTTGCGAGGTATTCATCGTTGGATAAATTTTCAAAAACGTATGCTCACTTCGTGGCGTACGTTCATCAGTTTATTCGTATCTCAATTGATAGCAGGAAATGCTTTTTTATAGACCCGGATAGAACAAAAGCAAACAATCGACGCGGATCAATTACGAGCACTTTTAAATACGATTTCAATTTGTGCTAATAATATTTTGGTTGGTGTAAACAAAAGTAATGTCAAACAGCTAAATATTTCCCCTGAATGTAAATGAGATGATTTTAATTGTCAAACACGGTTGCAAATTTATGCAAATGTCGTAACAAATTGTATAAATATTAACAGCTTGCATCATCGAAAGCGTTCGAGAGGAAATCATAAATGCATAAGTTGTGACAAATCGGTTGCTTGAATAGGATCGTAAATTCAATGTCGTATCAAACGCTGGAAAGTTCAACAGTCGCGTTGCAATTGTAGATTTGATCCAGAAAAATGACTTTTAAAAATCTGTTACGATTATTGAACTGCGATACTCTTTAAGGCTGTTTCCCGTTTAGTTGTAATTTGGAATAAACGTTTGCAATAGGTGAAATTCACGTCACTTTTTTTACAGTTGCTTATTGAGTCATGTTTAACGCTGAATTTACATAGTTTATAGTTTTATGAGGCGCACAGCGCTGATTGAACGTTGCTTCTCCGAGCATGCAATGAATTAATTTTTATTTGATTTTACAACAAACATCTATTTGATTTGTTTGCATTAATTTATATAAATATGTATTAGATAGCAGCACCGTTAGCATTGATTAAATGTTGTTTGATCCTGAAATTAACACAACCGTAAATCGGTTCACTTAAATAAATTTATAACTCTGTTTTCTACGTGGACTTAGTATAATGATAATTCGTTGAAACGCGAATTCAACGTTCATTGGACGTTAATTAAACGTTATATCAAATCGCTTAAATAAATTCATAATATTTTCTTCAACGTGGTATTAGCATATCGATAATTCGTTGCGACGTTATCGCTATGTTGCTGTCAAATAGGATCTTGTTCTTTTAATTGTGGAAAGAACGCATGATCGATTGTTTGTTTTCATAACGACGAAACGACATACAAGTGTAAACGTTACGAGTGATCATTTTCAAACGACAGAAGCGCTGTTGCACATGTTAATGCACACGAGTACACGAAACCTGACAGTAAATGTAGAGGTTTCGGATCACTGCCAATGTGTAATTGGGAGAGAAGTTGTTACGCGCGACTATATTGTGGAATTTCAGTTCAAATCAGAATCATAACTGATAAATTATATTCGTCGGTATTTAATTAATTAAACCGTAAGTGCACGTGTGTCGGTTAGAAGTGCGCGAAAAATGCGGAAGTAATGTTGCTGCTGTATCTTGTGTTGTATCACAAATGCAACAAAACATTTTATTTTTGTTTTTTTTTATTACATTTTATTTTTCCTGTCCATTAATTGTATTGTAAATTTTAATTCGAAATTTAATTAGCGTGTCGGCGTTTCTGGGCTTATATGATGATTGTGATACGTGTACATATGTATGAAATAACATTAATAAACTGATACATTCGAATTATTGAACGTTTGAAAAGAATGGGAAACAAGTTTCTCCTTCGGTCGCAAAATCAAAGGAGAAACAAAATTAATATAAAAGTGCCAACGATTTGTTCATTTATTTATTGAGTTGGTTGACAGAAATACTTACTAGTTTTACTCAGCCAGTTAGTCACTAGACGACGTTCGTGACCCAAATATTTTAGTAATTAAGGTTTTGGTGACTTTAAATCTAGATAATAAATCGCAGTTTCATCTGCATCATTCGAATCGTAATTCTTTCCAAACGAAAATTATAATCATAGTTTTAAGCGTTTGTTATTTAATTAATTTATTACTAGTTAAATTTATTTATTTATTTATTATTGTTTTTATTATTGCGTGTTTATTTTAGGTCGGTAACTCAGAAGCAAGCGCAAAAAACGGTCTCAAACAAACGTTTAATATTTTCGACGGGGGTGCCTGCCTGCATAAAAATTACCCCTCTCCAGTAACATTGAACTTGCAAGTGGAAAACGTCATTTTTTATTGCATACTCTGAATTCTATGTTATAAAATATGCTGAGTTTATCTGAATGAATTCAAATACCTTGTATAAGTATAGTTTTATAGTCTGGTTAAAATGGGAAACATTAAAGTTTTATTAGTTGTTTTTTTTTTCGCTTGCAACATTTAATTGTTTATTTTAATTTAGTGATATCCTTCTAAGATTTGAGCCCCTTTAAAATTCAGTTGCTAAATGTAACAGATTTCAAAGTTTATTTGAAAATTCACTTATGCCAATTACAGTTAAATTTTAATAAACAGTAATTTCAATAACTAAATTTACTAAGTTTAGATACCGAATCAACTAAATAAGTCTAATGTATTAAATTTGTTAATAACATTTCGGTCACAAAGCAACCATTTTAAAAGTAATCATCTCGAATACAAAAAAAAAACTGAGTTAAATTTAGTAACGTTTATAATACTTATTATCGATTAAAATTAATATTTTTAAAATGCCTTGACAAAAATGTAATATTTAATCAAACTGAATATTATATATATTGAAATTTAGTCACCAACTGTTTTAAAATGAGTTATTCAACTAATTTATTGCATTTTTGGATTTTATTGTATTTTGTATGTATTATACTATGTATATATGTACATGTATTGTATATTTGAATAAACAAAAAAGTGTGTGTTTTTTTTTATACGTAGAATCACTGTACATTTCAGTTATTACATCTCGTACATAAATCTAATTTTTTAAATTAAGTTACCAAATCCAGTTGAAATTAAATACAGTGAAAGTGATATTACTTTATCATGCAACCAGCGACCAGCACGTTGAAAGGGTGCTAAAATAAAACGTTAGAATTCAAAAATAGAAAATATGTATTGTTGAAAATCAATATTTCAGAAGGAACAAAAAACCGAATAACAATGATTAAAAATAACATTTCTGTCAGAAAATTGGTTTTTCGCAATTAGATACTCACTACGCTTCGGCATGGCATCGCTGTATTAGTTTTTAATGTCGATTCGGACAAATTTTTTGCAAAATCCGATAATTAGTTCCAGATGTTTGATTCTGAGTTGCAAGATCGCTACTTTACAATTACACCAGGTCATAATTGACGCAGGCAACAGTTACATTCGGTTACTAAATTTGCTAAATTCAGTTACCGAACTCAATTCAAATTAAGCAACTTGAGTTTAGTCCACGATGCAACACGAAGCATCAAATATAGAATGCACGTAAAACTCAATTTCAATCCACATGGAAGTATAATGAGTTGAAGATCTAATCTCCTCTGGACGTACATATTTTAAATTGTTAATTGTTCGCTAACTGAATTACAATATTGATGAAGCTGTTGAATTTGGTCAGCCATTTAGCGAACGCAAGTAAAACGCTTCGCACTGCGATTTGTTAAGGACTATAAAATGCAGTTATTATATCGAGTTATTAAATGCTGTTAATCAGTGTAATTATTCAATTTAGTCACCACAGCGAAACCACAGCTTTTCTCAATGAGTATAATTGAGATTGCAACGCCGAATCGATAATTGGCACGGATGATTAACTAGGCATAGAAAAGTAACTAGGCCGGGTTTGCGAAAAATCTTTCGCAAATGCTTTCTCCCCTGGGGCTGTTGTTATTCGTTAAATTGATTTTCAAGTGGACCGCCTAACGTGTCTAGAAATGACAACAGAGGCCTTTCGACGACGCACCCGACCGACCAACCGACAGAGACAGCGACCGGCTGAAAGAGCATGCCCAGGCGGCTCGCTCGCGAGAAACCGAGAGCCGTTTTCGAGCCGCCGAGTCTTCAGTTCCACGGCACGCGCGAACACGACCGCTCGCGACGTTTCTCGGTCGACCGTCAAGTCCACATGTCCACGTCGGGACCCCGTAAAAAACTCCTGCGGTCCCGCCAACACCCGACGAATCAACTCTTCTACTAGTGTCTAGTGACAAGTCGCCGCTGTCTTTGCTGGTGACTTTCACCGTCGAAAAGTGTCGCTGTGATTTTTCGATAGTTTTCGCGTCAGTCGAACTATCTGGATTATTGTGCACCTTTTGTCAGCGGAGGGTAAGGTTCTAGGGACTTTCTGGTAACATTTCGCCGAGTTTCATTGCCGTCTATTTTCGATTCTTTTGATTACAAAGCCGCTTTGTCGAGGTTCGGCGACTCGAGCGGAAACGGGATCTCGTTTATTTAGGAACTTTTGGTACCTTTTGTGGGCCAACTCGGGGGTTCTTGGGTTTTTTAACGCGGGGTTTCGGGGGATGAGCAAATTTCAGGCCTGCGACGCGGGAGTCTCGAGACGGTGCAACCCAATTATGTAAGATTTATTTCGAGAAGAAAATTGAAGCGACGATTCGATGGATGGGAGTGCGATATCGCGACAAATCGGAGGGAATAAAAATCATTCACGATCGCGTTTTAATCGAGACTTTGCTCAACGAATACTGATTTTCGTAATTCGACTCAATTTTCACCGCTCGAAACTGCTCATAGTTAGAACCGGGCATCGCAGTTGCAACGGATTTTCGAAAGAAACGATCGCCAGAATCCGAATGGAATATGAATTCGATCGAGGCGTTTGGTTCGAAATTTAATCAGCCTTTGCGTTCAAGCTGGATTTCAGATGTACAAATCGTCGCAAACTCTTGATTAAGCGTTGCAAGAAAGCGCACGAGAAATTTGTTAAGTCATGCTTCGATCGTAAAAATACGACTGTTTTGTGTGCAATTTCGGGACGTTGCGCGTGAAAACCGCAGAATTTATCGCAGCGCGTAAAAAGAATGACTTTCTAGATTTACGCGCGTTCTTTCTCCGAAAATACATTTTCGAGAGCGTATCTCGCCGCGATCGAAAAACGTATCCATCTGTCAAAGCATTAATCAATCTCGCGTAATAACGCGGGTTTAATTAAAAACGATAAAATGACCTCATATTCAAACGATCCGACGAATCGGCACCGAAATTTCGAGTCGTGTTGTTTGTTTATTTCTTATACGATTGACGCGTGTAATCAAAGTTATCTGTTCGATAAGATAACGAATTGCAATCGTTTTTAATTTCATTATTTTTCGTTAGTTACGAGAGTCCGTCGCTTCATCGAGAAATGTCAATCACGAAAATTAGAACTTTCGAATTTTAAAATCGATTAAAGAATTTTGATGTTTGATTCGTAAGCAAATTTCTAAAATTTAATTTGAAAAATTAAATTTCGAAATTGAAATGTCCAAAATTCAATTTATAAATTTTAACGTTCTAAATGTAATTTCCAATTTTAGAGTTGCAAAATATAATGTTGAACTTTGAACTTTTTCAAATAAAATCTGTTTCTCTTCAAAATTGTGTTGCGAAAAGTCTCGAGCCTAAAGCAATAATTACGTTTCACATTTAACCTCAGTTATTTGTTTACTTTTGTCTTTTGTCTTTTGTTTGTTTTATTGTGCATGGAATCATAGTTGTAAAACTGGATTTTTTAAATGTATTTTGAAAATTACATGAACCGGGAAAATGGAATTTTCATGGCGACAAAACTCGGCGAAAAGCAAGGTTACTCGGCCTTTTACAGAACTCGGAGTAAATCATAATCGGCTTTCTCTAATTCGAAAATCAAAAACTGCGTTTTCAATCGTGAAAGCTTTTTTTTTTCTTCATGTTTTAATTCAGATAATGGCCAATTACGTTAAACATGTTGCTCGTTTATTTAACAATCCGGTTTTAAAATGTTTCACCTGCATCCTTTTTCGCCGTTTGCGCAACATTGACAAAAGCGGATCAAAAATGCACCGCTGATGCATGCGAGCGAAATCCGGTAAGGATTTGAAGGCAAATGTTTGCGCGGGACAGAGCAAATGTACAACGTGTTGTAACCCCCGCACTGACCCATATTCGTGCGCACTGGAGAATATTAGACTGGAGGGAACTGAAAGGAAATCATTTGAGTAGTGCGTGCGAATTGTTGGAGAATTAGATGAAACTCAAGATTCGATTACGATCGGCGACTATTTTTGAAGCTGTTAAAAAACTTTCGCTTTATTTAAAAGTAAAAAGAAACCGCTGGACAAGAGGCATCGAAGAGTATATTCAAGGTTAAATTTGTAACTTGAATTTTAGCGTACAATTTCGTTGTAATAATTTCTTTATCACGGCTGTAAATTTGCGACTCATGGTCGTACGATGCATTTACTAATTTGAAATATATTATAACCAGCAATTTTAAAATCGAAATTCGTGAACTTAATTGTAGAAGTTGTATGAAGATTGCAATCGGAAATCAAAGTGTTGTATTAAAAATGTAAAACAATGATTTCACATGTTTACGGTTAACTAGTCGTAACATAAATATTAATTTTGCAATTAAGATCCAACGGTTAACATTGTTGCAATAATATCGAAATAATATATATTTAAGCATTTCATTCGGTTATAAATTATTATTGAAATCAGTGAACATTTCAGCATTGCGATCGGTAACTTAACAAATATACGATTATGACTATGAATCGAATAATTTATAAATTCCATTAAACAGACTTCTTACTGAACATGTTCAATCGAATAGGATTTTATTTCTTGAAGTGATAAAATGTTTATTTTACACGTTAGAAAAGTAAAATGCTTCGTTCTGACGCGTTCTGTGGTTTAATTATAAATAGGCGGTTTTGATTCGAGAGGTCCAAGTCATCAACATTGTTATTATAATTTTATGCGATTAACAAAATGCCGTTGTTAATCTTCAATTGCAATTATTAAATTACAGTGGCAAACGTTATTACGTAACGAGCAGTGTTAATTGTACTTGTGCTATAATACGTTTCATGAAATTATAGTCGGGATTTATTTCGCTGAGCAAAAACTTACCTTAATTGAAAATTGTTTAATTATTTGAAAAATTTGAACTTTTTTATTATTCATATTACAATTTTAACTGCTTTTTTTGTAACAGCCTTTTATCTTCATCTGCAGATATATATATATATATATTTTTTTTTTTTTTTAATTAATCAAAATATTCCGATTTATTAAATCAGTTGCTATGATTATGAATTTATCGTACGTTGTTGTTGTATGATCATCATCATCATCATCAATACATAATTTGGTATATTTCCAAATAAGTTCTGTTTTTTTATTTATTTAATTTCAATTGATACATTTTCTGGACATTAGAAACCAAACCATGGGTCTTTTTTTACATGCATTCAATTTTCTTCATTAAAATAAAGACCTCAGTTTTTTTAGTTACATAAAACTTTTTGTTTTCGTAATTTCACGACGACGTTTTGACAACTTCGTGTGGACCTTTTTAATACTAAAACGTATCACATTTATTATAATTTGACACTTTTTTTGTAAATTGAATTATACTTTACATTATTGAATTTGATTGACATTTAAAATTAAGACAGTTAACTTACCGTACGATGTGTTATTAATATATTTATTGAGATGTGTGTCACAATTTTCGTAAAGTATGTAATAAATATTGGAACTATCAATTTTCACGTCATCACCATGTAACAGTTTTGTCAGTAACATTTGTACATTGTAATCGTAAATCAAAGCTTTTGATATACTGACAGTTTGTACTTGTGATATCATAAAGTATACTGTATTATTAAGTAGTTTACTCACATAGATAAATAAACATAGCATGTAAACGATACAGGTGTGAAAATTTATAATAATGAATTATTATGAAAATTTTTAAAATTATGATGTTTTGAAGAGTTTTTAACTTTGAAGTAGAAAAATAAAAGTTGTTTTGATTTAATAGATACCATGATAAATGCTACTAAGTTTGTCTGTTTGTACATTCGTTCATTGTTTTTAATTATTGGTCATTTCTTTGATTGATCCTATTTTGTAGTTAGATTCTCTGTCCATAATTCTTGTATCATCATAGTTATTTATGTAGTTAATTTTTATACTCTGTTTCATCAAGGATGTGTGTTTGTTGTACTCTAACTTAACTTTGTATTTGTGTTCATAAATGCATTTTTTAAAATAACGTTTAGTTCGACCAACATAAATAAGAATACAATCCTTACATGGAATACTACATATTACATTGGAATTATTCTCTTTATCTGTTTTATTTATCATTTTATTAAAACATAAATTGCTTTTCTTTTTATTGTACGGCATTGGTAAAATGATGTATTCTTAGAGTGTTTGCTTTAATTTTATATACGAGTTACTAATATAGGGTGTGATTAAAATAGATTTTTGGAATTTATTTTTTTTTTTTCATGTTTATTATTATTATTATTATTATTTTTATGACAATTAATTATTTTTTTAATGCATTTATTTATACAATTTAGAGGGAATAAGTTATTTCTTAAAATCTCCTGAACAATTTTAATACTGATTTCGTGAGTTCTTTTGTTTTTTTATCGAATTGATGGTGTGAACAAATTTGTAAAATTCTACCAGAATATGTTTACTTTCTGTATCAATTAGTGACAATGATACCGTTTTTTGCTTGAAGGGATACATCAGGGAAATTAATAGATCTGTCTATTTTTTCTTTTTCAATGGTGAATGTAATCCTTTAGTGAAAATTATTTCGGAGGTCTAATACTTTATTAATTTTATTGTTTTATAAAAAATGGAATAGCGAAGTCTAGCTTTTTCATTTGTTTGATTTCTAGAGATTTCGTTATAATTTGTGTCGAACCGGTAATAACGGAGCACCCATGGGGGCGTCAAAGTTTTGCTCAAAGAATTTACAATTGAATGTGAAACAGTATTTCAAAATCCACTTTAATCCTTCTATGAACTGTGCCTTTGGTAATTTAGTAAACTGCTTAATATTATTCTAATTTTTTAATTTTTATTTACTCACTTGTACTGA
>JABFOX010003107.1:0-10673 GCA_022817665.1 Axea sp. ZL-2020
TAAGAGATTACTTGTAAAAAATTTATTTAAGGTTTCAGTCTGGAATAAAAATTTTCGTTTTTCTCCTTTTTTTAAAAAAATTCCTAAAAAAAAAAAAAAAAAAAAAAAAAAAAAAAGAAATGAATGGATGTATCCTAATATGAGCGATTAATTATTACTTCAAACATTTTCATTTTGTATATTTCTATAAAATG
This sequence comes from Axea sp. ZL-2020, assembly GCA_022817665.1. NCBI lineage: Eukaryota > Metazoa > Arthropoda > Insecta > Hymenoptera > Scelionidae > Axea > Axea sp. ZL-2020. Next base: position 195 of record JABFOX010003107.1, read on the forward strand.
CACTTTTTCAGTATTGCATTTCTCATTCAATAATAAATTCACAAACAATTGAATCCAAATGTTATTTGTACTGTGTCCTTATTATTCGAATATTAAGTATATTTCTTCATTTAATTTAATAAAAACGAATTTGCTCTCAAAAATTTATCGAGCTCTTTCCCAAAATTTTTACTTTTTATTTGCAAAATGTCACTTTTGCTCGCATGTAAACATGTAACATATAGCACTGATGCATTAGCCGTTTAAGTTGTTTCCACTGTTAAACTGTTGAGACCTTTCCCCTATTTTCCAATTTCTAACACTTGAAATATATAAATGATTAACTAGAATTGTGTAAATAATTATGCCATTAAGTTAATTAATTTTATTTATATAAATAACATTTTGAATACAACGGAACTGATATCTTTATAAAATGTACACTTATTTTTTGAAGTTTCTGTAAATTAAAGTAATTTTGGTATAGTTTTCAAAATACAATGGAATGGACGTCGGAGAAGTGATTTTTTATCGTTTATTTAATTTAGGTAATCTTAAGATTACATTTACTGACAAGTATCAGTATTAGAACTTTCCGATCAATAAAACCGTAACAAGACACAGATTTTTATACTAAGGAAAAATAAGTGTTAGATATTAAAAAAGTGGCATTAAATTTAATTTTTGAAAGTAACATTCGAATATAAAAATAATATCAATATAAAGAAAAACATATTTGTATTTATATAATTACTACAATTTATATTGTTATTTCATCTTTATTGATTATTCATTCAAATTAATTTTATTCTATTTTAATGTATCTATATATGTAAATAATTATATATATTATATTTATATATAATTGCCATTATATCTGTAACTTATGGGTTAATGACGTTTAAACTACACTTGGCCCTCTTCGTTTCTACAATATTTGTTTAAATCATTAATACAAAAAAAGTTGTATTGTTATGAAAAATTATGCATAATATTTTATTCACAATTATTGCATTGTGTTAAATGTCACATTATCATTTTATGTATTTCAATGAGTGTTTTTTATTTATTTTGATATTGTACTGAAGTAATTTGTATTTTAATACAGTTTATATATAATGTACATGTTAGTATATATAATATTTCAGTTTGTTTTTTCGGAAAATCATTTATCGTTTGAATAAAATAGTCTGTCATAATCTTCATTTCATAGTTTTAAATTTAGAATGTAATATTGCATTTTTACATTTTTTAATGTACGAGTATTTCTGAAATTCTTGTACTTTTTTTATTTTTAATGTCAAGAATTACAACATCTTGAAAATATACCTTACGATTTATATTATTTTTTATATATTCAGTTTTGTTTATTATTATTAAAGTCATTCTCATTTAACTGTAATTTGTTGTAGTTGAACTTAGAACCTAAACGTATGACAAATCTTATGAAAAACAGCTGGTCTTAGGTAGGATTTAATCTAAGCATGTGGAATCTTAAACAATTCTCATCCAAATTAGATTCTTGAAATCCGATGGCTTACCGCAGCAGTTTTAAGCAAGCTTTCTTCATTACTTTTGGGTACCAATTCGTTTAAATACGAATAATAATGGTTATTTATAAAATTTATAGAAACTGTTGATATTAATGAATGATAATATCAGTAAATATTACCTTTATAAGGTTTTTAAAGATAAGTTTACATTTGTTATTCAAACATTTTTATTAACAGCTTATTCAGTAATACATATTTAACCTTTTTATTTATTCGGTCACTAATGATTGAAATTCCAATAAATTATTTAATACTTGCAATTATTAGAATTTATTTCAAAATTACAATATATGTTTCAACTTAGTCCTTACATTTTCTTCAGATAAATATTTGGTTATATGAAATTTCATCATATTTTCCATTTTGCAATTTTCTTTTGTTCAGTATTATCCATAACTTATAATTACTTCAAAAGGTGTTGCAAATTAATTTTGGTTATTTTTAGTTTATTTAATTATATAGAAATATATAAGTACATTATTTATTTACTAAAAGAAATTGTTGCATTAGGAAGAATTGAAAATGATGTGTGACTTTTGATTTAAAATTGTATTGGATATTGATCAGTTTGTCTTTTTTTTAAATAAAGAAACAACTTTATCAATAAGAATTGCTTAACATTTTAGCATCATATTTTACAAAATCGCACACTTTTATATCAGAAATAATTATTTTATATATCTAATCTACTCATCTAATCAGATCTATTTTATCAGCATATTTAATATCAAATACAGTTAGGTCAAACTTGAAATTGAGATAAACACCCATTAATACAGTTTTTTTACAAATATCAATATGCCCGGATAACAAATGCTTGGAGATAATTATATATGCACCCTCAGAATGTGTCATGTTCATAGTAGTTTGTAATCACTCAATATTTTATCAACAATAAACTCCGAATTTAAATTGTGAATAATTCATGTCTGTTGCGGTCACAGATATTAACAATAAATAGTTATTTTGATTTAATACAGCATGGTGCAATATAATTTTGATGGATTTCATAATTTTAATGATTATTATTCAAATGCTGTATTTTGAGTTGTAAAATAAGAAATTTTACCCTTTATATACTTTTATAAACTATTTTATACTTTAATTATTAAATATACATGCAAAATATAATAATTTTAATTAATCATAATTAAAATATAATATAAATATAATAATTTTAATTAATCATAATTAAAATTATGATTAAATTATTATTTAATTATTATGTTATTATTTAATTAATCATAAGATTAAGTTTTAAGAGTCATATTAACCGAATGGGTGACCAGAGATTTGCGATATTGAAGAAACAGGATCAATTCTCCTTAGAAGTTTTGGGTTTTGTGTGACTTTATTTCCGAACACTATAATTGGTACATTGTCTTTGATAACACAATCAATTGGATCTTATTAAATCTCATTAAACATCTTACTAAATATGATAATTTATCTGTATAATTTTGTCCAAGTTCAATACTCATTATAACATATGAGTAGGAATATTACGATATAATCGATTTTATTAGATAAATATGTTGTTAGAACAGTATACGATTGATTTTAAAAGAATAAATAGTTATATGTATTATTGATGGAATAAGATATTCCTGTTCATTTCTTTTAAATCAATAGTATGTTTAATTAATTGAATATTTATCTACTACTTGATTCCAATTTTTAATAAGTTTTAGTTAGCATTAGTTTATTAGTTGTCATATTTTTAATATTTAAGAATGCTATTACTTAAAAAATCTATATTTTGTAATAAATTGTTAAAATATTCATAGAAAAAATAGTCTGCATTTCAAAAACTGTTTTAAATCAAATGTTTTTAAATCCACAGTATACAATATTGAAATACAAAAAATACAAAAATACAAAAAAAAATACATTTTTAATTATATATATATATATATATTTTAAGACCATTAGGAACTCGAATACTATGTAAAATAATTTACACTATTTCAATTATTCTAACACGTAATTAAAGATCTTTATATATTTGATTCATTATTTATCAGGCTTTATTATTTTCTGACATGTATCATTATCAAAAAAGGAACATTATAAAAGAATTACAGTTCTGAGATTAAGAATTTAACATATCTATAATTTATAAATTGACTTGATATTTTATATCTATTATATAGATATATTTTATATCTATAATTTATATATTGACTTATAATTGACTTGAAAATGGCTATACATTTTTTTTTAATTAAAGCAAAGAACTTTGAGATTAACGATAATAAAATGTTTCAGGTTCCATTATAAAAAAATATATAAAAATTGGGAACTGTATTTTTGTACAGTATCTATTTATTTCAGTATATTCTATTTAACTAATAGAAAATTACTTTTATAGGATTTAATATTATGCCAACAAAATTATTTTCATTAACTTGCTATTATTTAACAAATCAATCGGGATAAATTTACATAATATTGTTGATTGTACCAAATGTAAAATTTATTTGTTTACACTTTTTATATATTTTTGCAAAAATTTGTAAAACATTTATTTGTACAGACAGTTAAATAAATATTGTTTAAATGCAACTTCTAAATGTATATATATAATAACAATACCAGTTATTTAGATGACTATCAGGAAACTAATTAAATTAAAATCTCTTAAAGTAACCAGGCTAGGAAATGAAAATGTATTGTATAGTTGATTATAAAAGCATTAGTGTCTGCTGAGTTAAGAGTGCCCAACTCAATGACAATGTATAAAAAGAAACAAAGTTGAGATGTAATCAATTCATGACATTAATATTAATAATTTTTATGAAGAAACGACAAACGACATCAAGTATACAAAATTATGAAACAATTTAAAATAACCATTTTTTCAAAATAATACAATGTTAAATTTGTCTAAAATGATTCAAATTATTTAACATTATAACTTTTTAAAACTCTTGTTTAAATTGATAAATATAACGAACCTACTATGTAAAGATTAACTGAAGTAATTTTTTTAAGATTTCTTCAATTTTTTACCACTATAATTTATTATTATAATAAAAAATGTTTAATTTGTACTTTTTAGGTAAAATTGTATAGTTTGTGATAATAATTTTGGATAAATCGTGTATATAAATTATATATTGATAAAAATGGTTGCAGATCTTAAAAGGGTCAAATAAATGGTCAAAACGTTAGTAAATATTTTAAAATAGTTTAAATAGTTTTTACAATGGTTAATAATTATTTTGCTGTAATAGAATGTGGAAAAGATAAAAAGTTGCAAGGCAAGGTTTGCATTTGCAAAAAAGTAACATCATTGAAGTTTTACCAATTGGATTTTACAGAAAATATCTGCAATGACAAATGAGAATTTCATTTGAAATTTAAAAATTTCATCCATAGAGTGTGGGATTAGAGGATTAAGTATGATTCTGCGAGATATCATTTTTAAAAATATTACAAAGGTATTACTTTATTTTTTGATTCAATGTGATATTTGAGCGTCCAGTCTTTTTATACATCCTGTAAATATAAATTTCATTAATAAATATTCATATTTGTATAATTCCTGTACATAAATTTCTTTATAGTAATTTTCTGGTGTAATAAGTAGACGAAAATATTCTGTACTGGTGTGTCAGTTTTTTGAAATCGTTGGAAAAAATGAACAATTTTGATCAAATCGCGTACTAAAAAATTGCTACCTTGTATAAAATTCAAAATTATATATTTCTATCATTATTATTAAATCGTTCTTATGAAATAAATAAAAATAAAGGAGATTGTTCAGTTACAATTTTAGTTTCGAACTTAAAAGTAAATTTTTTTGAAATTTTGATTTTGAGTGATGTGAAAATTCAGAAGGTATGGCAATTTTAATGTTAAACAATAATACCTCATATGGCTACTTGTTAATTTCATGCTTTGAAGTAAATGCAATAATTTAAAAAAGTTTATTACTACATAAAACACGGTACATAGATATTTTATATAAAATTAATCAATTGTATAATCTCATCAGTATTAATAAATTAACTAAAGGTTTTACTTTTTTTTTTTGAAAACGAATTATTGATTCAATAAGTTTTTATAAGGGAATTTGGTAATTTTATATACTATTTTTATTTTCTACTGTACAGTAATATTTCTTTAAAGTCTAAAAAGTTAAGGAAAATATTTCGTTAATTTTTTTCCTTGTATCCTACGATCTGTGAAAACTGATTCTTTTTAAAAGTTTTTGTGTCTTTGAACGCTCATTTGATTATCGTATGAGAACCTTAGAATTATCTTTTATAAATACATAAAAAAATGTAATTTTGCAGTATTAAATTTCGTTAACACTTGTATCAAATACACAATTTTTTTATTTATAGAATATTGTTTAATTTTATCCTTAATATAATCAAGTAACTGTTATGATTTTAATGTGTGTGTATAGAAAATGCTATTTCATTATGTTTTATGAACCAATAATAATTCCATGAAGTACATTCACTGGTATTATTTTTACCAATAGTAACACACGATGCTGAATTATTTCATTCAATATAAAATTGTAGTATTATTATATTTATTTAATTATTATAGCACTGTAAGATATTATTTAATAACGTTATATTATTTTGGAAGTAAATAAATTAAAAAATAACTAACTAAGTGATTGTTATATTAAAATTTAATAATACTTCACAATTTGTCACAAATTTATTACGCATCATTTTATACCACTTTTGCATACCAGAAAAAGAATTTTTATCAGAATGTCAAAGGTAAAATACATTTAATTAAGAACCGAAAATTCATTAACCTTAAATTTTACTTTTATAAAGGGATATAAGATATATTTGCTTTTAAAAGTATATTTATTGTGAGAGTTCAATATCATATTTTTATCTCCTAAATTACAGATGACATTTATTCTGTACTTAATTGATAATATGGAAAAAAAGATCACTTTCTGTTAGTTTTTCATGTATGTGTAATATTCAAAATTAAAAAAGTATAATACAATTAATCCAAAAATAAAAAAAAAGAAATAAGACATATATATAAAATACTAAATTTTATCAATGTGCAATAAAAACAATCAAAAGTAATATCATAACTTCATTGCAAATACTGTAAAATTAATTTCACTAACTTTCCATCTAATTTTATATCTTTAAAAGTGAAACAATATTTTTATTTTAAAAAATAGAATGAGACTAAAATAATCTGTAGAATTATTTATTATGTAATATTAGTAACCTTTACTGAGAATTATTAAAACTTTTTATTTCGAAATAACATAATAAAACAAACTTAAATTCGGTTAATTTTTAACAAACTGGAATTTTTGTGGTTTTGTATAATTAAAAAATTTTAAAAGTAATAAAAGTAAATCGTAATTACATCGAGAACCTTTAGACAATTTTTCAGATTCGTAATCAGTGTGAAAACTTACATCAATTTTATAACTCATTATTCCAATATACGGGGCAACAATTCTCTCTAATTACCAAAAATTTTAATAAAATAGTATAAATATTAACACATACATTTTTTTAAAGATACAGACGGAACATCTTTTGTTTAACAAAAAATAAAAAAAAAACTATGCCATTATAAGAAATCAAAAATAATAATCTTAAAGAACCATCAAATTATTAGTTGTGAAAATATTATTTATTATTTATTTTATCATTTAAATACCCAATAGTAATATATACATTCTTAACATAATAACATACAACGACTATATAATTCAGATGTACAAATACCTATTGTATGTTATAAAAATGCACATTTATTAATCTAAAACAATTCTAATTATATTTTATTTTTCTTACTTTTACAATGGTAATTTTGCATAGGTCACACCGATGTTGAAGTCATAAACTGTACAACGGGGAAAGATGAACTCGGAAAGCCATCCAGAATATCCAAGCAAGCTCTGTTTAAGCGGTTCTATGAACTTTTAGGAAAACTCGAAACTATTGATGATTTCGATCAAAGTCAATGTCGCATATATTACGATGCGAAATCTTCGGTACAAAATTACTCGGTAAGTACCCAACAATTTTGCTAAACATGACAAAAATAGCAGCTGATTTTTCAATATTTATCGCTACTTCCAAACTTTACCAATTTCCTAATAATTGTTTCTCGTTGGAATAAGTTTTAATTGGAATTAACATCTAACTTTAAATTGAGAAAGTCGTTTGTACGCTTTATTTGCAAAAGCATAAATTAAAAATTTGCACGAGTTTTGAAATGTTGAATGTTTAGGTATTGGAGTTGAAGTGTTGTCTTGAAATTGGAAAGATTGAAACAACTAATTGTTTTAAATGTTGAGTAATTTGTAATAAATGCAGTTTGGTTAAGCGTAATTTAACAAATATCATTTCTTATGAGTTTTAGAAATAAATAATTGTTTTATTATAAAACTATTATCAAACAGTTTGTTAAAAAGTGTAAATGATTTTTTACACTTTGTTCTTCATTTGGATGAATTTGAAAAAAAAAAAAAATTAAAAACAATAGCAGTTGTATTAATTGTAAAAGTGCTGTTTATTTAAGGAATAAAATATTTTAAAAGTTATTTAGTTCATTTATATGTATTCGAAGGAAAAGGTATTGTTATTTCCATAAGAATTCACTGTGCAGAGTGATATTTATTAAATCTTACAATTATGGACTTTTAAAATTTACATTATAATTTTTTTATTGTTATTTTTATAAGAAAGAATTATGTTTATAACGCATCTATCAAACTTTGTGTGAGTAATTTAAACAAAATTCATGGTTTCTAAATGAAGCTTCATTATTAAATATGAGACGTATTAATACAGTTTAATCCAATATTAAAAATAGATTCAATCGTTCGACTGGTTGATAATTTAAAATTTTTGTGTTATAAAAATTGCATTATAAGATAACTGAGAGGTTCAGAAGCAAAGGGGTATAAGTACATTTTTTAGCGTTTTTGAGAAAATTTAATTTAAAGTTTACAAAGTCTCAGAATTTCCTTGAGATTATAAAATTAATTTTGACCAGAGAGTAGAATGAATTAGGATTTCACTTTTATTCCTTTGCCACAATAATTTTACATAATTTAGAGTTGTCTTAATCATACACATTTAACCAATTTTTTTACTTCTGTCTCCCCGAATTAAAATTTGTTTAATGTTTACTGTGTATGAACGATTATAATAATTAGACGATTATTTTACCTCTGTAAAAATTACAAAATTATGTTTTCAAATAAACAAAATAATTACTTGATAATATTTATTATGCTTTTGTCATAATATGTATCTTGTGTGATAAATTTTATTTCAATGCAAAATGTAATATTAAAATATTTATTATTATTATATATGTACATATAATATAATTATGTTTAATATAATCATGGAAATACAGTGTTTCATTGATCTTACTTCTACAAAAATTTGAATTTTGCAAAAAGGTTTTAATATATTCTAACTATAAAATAGTTCCTCTCCATTGTAGTGTTAGCAATTAAAAATTGTCATTATCTTTTTATTTTATTACAATTTCACAGTAATTTTTCGGTAAACAATTGTGCACTAGTAAACAGTTATTGAATATTTCAGATGTGATTTTTGTAGAGACATTAAAAAACATTCATTTTAGTTTTAGTTTAAAATATTTGAGATATGTTAATAACATTCATTAGAGTTTTTATTAACGAACCCTTTATTTTACTGACAGTTTAAACAAACGTTTAAAACTTTTTTCTTGAACAATTTAACTACAATTATTCTGGAATTCGAACAAGAACGAAATTTAGAAGTTAAATTATATTCATATTAACAAATATTAGAAATTATTCACAAACGTAGACAATAAATTCTGAATGAACAAATTATTGGTTTTTCAAAGTACCTATTCGCCATTTATTTGCGATGAAATATTATTGTTATTACAATTATTAAATGTAATGTAATAAAATTGTCAATTATCATATTGTTTTGTTTACATTTCAATTTGAATTTCAACATATTTCACCAATCAAATTATTTAATTTAATATACTCTTGAAGAAACTTAATTAGTGATCTTTTTACCAAAAATAAAAAAAGAAATGGAAAAGTAACGAAACGGATAACACGATTGTGCGACTAAAAATGGTCTGGATACCATTTGTGTTAAAAAGAAATTGAAATATTCATCAAATTATGCGACATTTAATAAATAAAAACGCCTTTTTAGGAATGTAATAATCTTTAAAAGCTACTATTCTGTTTGATTTTATTTCAGCTTGCAAAACGACAACTGAAGGATGCATTTTCTCGCGCGCAACTAGGAAGTTGGGTGAAAAAACCCATCGAACAAGATATGTTTGAAGTTGAAATCTGACTAGTTAATGGCGATGTTGTTAAACTGTACTCGAAACCAGATGCAGAGCACGTAGTTCCTAGTGCACAATAGTTCGCACGTACAGCGTGTTATAATGCGGCAAAATTTGGCATCCACTAGACATCAATGAGCTCTCATGTACAAAAATATTACGCTAAATCACGATTAAACGTAATTGTAACTTTTTATTCTAAAAGAAAGAAATGTTACAGAATTAATAAATAGTGCCAAACACGATCGGTGCCGATTAGTTCGTGTTTAAAGTTGCAATACGCGCTAATTGTTCATTACATGTTTTCGGTTGTCCGTTAAAATTTACCCATGTTAAATGTGAACTTATATGATAGCACGTACAAACACATATGCTATGATATTTCAACGGCATCGGTATGTAAATTGTTGATTGTATGCAGCTCTTTTACATGGGTGAATTTCTTGAATTAGTATTAATATACAAAATTTGACAATTTCATAGATATTAAGATGTTCAAAGGCTAGCTTTAACAATAGTCTAATCTGCGGTCTATTAATTATAATAATTAAGTGCAAAGAACAAAAGAATTTTTTTAGAAAAACATATTTCGAATTTAATAGATTAAAGGCTA
>JABFOX010003108.1:0-10671 GCA_022817665.1 Axea sp. ZL-2020
ATGGCAACAAATTATAGAACAAAATGGTGCATATTTGACCTAAATCGGACAATGCAAAACATGTTAAATAAAGTCTTGAAGTTCACGTAAAAATAATGGATTTCTTTTTCCCCAACCTAATATATCGCAGTTATCACAACGAATTTTATGTGTAACATTAGACTGTTACTCTATCCTTGCCTTTTAATTTGGTATAACTGTTATTGTTTTGCGAAGAATTGATTTTGTGCATGGTTTAATACTTTCTGCTTGTTATATATTTTTAAGATAATTCTCATCATAGTTCGGACATATTTGATGTAAGGAATATTCATAAAGATATCATTATTTGTAGTGATTATCTGTGGCGCATTTAAATGCGAATACTTCAATAATATTAATATCATAATATTTCAAAATAGATTAATTTTAATTCTAAACTGCAGTCGTGTTTGTAAGTAAATTTGTTAACAAAAAAAATACGGAATTATTTATATAAGAATATCAAAAAGTAAAATTGCCTTATATATTAAAAAGCAGCTAAAGGTAATGTTTTTTTGTTGTTTAAACTATTGTTATGTCCCAGTCTGCGAACGTTAGAAAACGGCGATAATAATAATAATGGTTCACTGATCGGGATTTCTAAAGGGAAACAACAGAGAAATTTAAAGGATCCAACTTTTAATTGTAAGAGACGAGGATTTATGAAGGATTTATTAATAATAAAAATATTGATATTTTAGAAATAATAAATATATTGAAAAACTTAAAACTAAGTTTTACATTTGACAATACTTATGCTAACGCGGGAACATCAAATTTTGCAATAAACTGGAACTGGTTTATGTACTTATGCAACATAATATATTAATTGCTATCAACGAATTAGTTTGGGTTACAAAAGGGAAATGGATTATAGGATAGAAGGTTAAAGGAAAAAGAGGAAAACGGGTCAAATGGATCTGTTATGACGGTGTTACGCTCAGTAACACCGTCACATCTTTTGGATCACAACTTTTGGATATGGATGAGAATTAGAGAAAATGAGTGTAGAGGTCAAACAGAACTAAAAGGACTGAGAACTATAAGAATAATTTTTAAGATTTTTGTCTATATATACTCTTGGTCCGTTTGAGGGAAGAATTTTAGATTTTGAGTTTTATTGAGAAGTTTAGTCATGCTTCAATAATATTTTTCTAATCGTTTTTATCGTTATTATTACAAAAGAAAATTTAATTGGTCTGCTTTAAATAAATATAAATTAATTGAAGTTATTAATTAAGGGAATTTTTAATGTTATACATTTAAAAAAAAAGATATGGGAAAAGGGCCAGAAAAATGTTGCCACATCGTAACACTGCAGTTAGATGGAGAATTAAGATTCTACTTGTATTGTGAAATATGAATGATAAAATCGAATTATTGTGTTTGTAGCAGAACATATCTTGAAGATTTGAAATTAAAAAAATAATTAATAATAGAAAAACAAAAATGAAAAATATGTAATTTAAAAAAGAAAACAGATAAACCAACTAATGAAATGAAAAGCAATAAGAATAATATAATGAGGAATTATATTAACGATATAATTCCAAATAAAATAAATAAAAAACTGGCAAAATAAGATTTATGAATGAAAAGTGTTAAAAATGCGACAAAATTGAAATGGATGATAACGAAAGAATGCCAGAAATTAAAATATCAAGTCGAAAGCATCAGAAACATGAAAAATTATCATAAAATAAATATAATTCGATAAATGAAACACTGTTAATAAGATAAAAAATATCCGCTTAATGCTATTTATTATTTATTTTACGCAATATATATATATATATATATATATATTGAAATAACAACACAAAAAGCGAACAACGAAACCAAAAAACAAATAAAGCAATGATATCGGAATAATGATAAAACATAAAAGAAAAATGATAAAATAGAAATAATATAGGAGAAGCATTGTTTTAAAGATAGAGATAAAATAAATGTGATATTACACGATAAACCGAATGTAACGATATGAAGATAGAAATTTAAATTTCATAAAAAAAATATGAAAGTTAATGCAGAAACAATAAAATAGAAATAATGAGATTAAAGTTATTGAACGGTAATAATAAAATTACAGAATAAATTACTATTAATAAAGATGCGATAAAATGCATTGAGACAATTATTGAATCAAAATATTAAAGCGATATTGGTTTAATGAGAAAAATGAAGTAATTATTTTTAATACAAGTAATAGCATACAAGTACTGAATTGAGAGTGATATAAGTATCGAAATTATGAAGTACATTGGAGGCAGAAAAATATGTACCAAAACAATAATGTCGAAAATATTTGAAAAGTTAAATGTTTGATGAGAGATAATTAAATGAAATAGATTACATAAACAGAATGACAAGGCAAGGTAATGTGAAACTCTAATTATAATAAGGTATTTTATTTAACGAAGTACTGATAATAATTAGAGATATAAAAAATGAGCTCTTAGAGCTTAATGCCCATTCAAAACTTTCGAAATTTTTCACTCTTTTTATTTATTTGTTTACTTCCTTGTTCTTTTTCATTTAAAATCTCGTCTTTTTTGCCGGTATTTAAACTTTGGGACCAGTTTCTCTTTTAAAAAGCATCTAACACTCGGAGAGAGAGGCCATTCAAAACCCCTCGACTAGTCGATTCGAAAGCAACAGTTTTTCGCACACGCAGTCATTTCGCCACTAACAATAAGCTTGACGGAGCTGTAAGGTAGTTAAATCCGGCCAAATGACAAGCTGACTTTCAGACAGCAAAGCTGTAATATTGCTCCGAAGCATGTGATTTGATGGATGTTGTAGCAAGTGATGCCATCAAAGGGATTGCACTGTCGAGATATTTTAAATTAAACCCATATTAATTTACATTTACTTTAATTTACGAAAGTTGCAAAAAAATAAGAATCGCCATTTCATGATTTGTACACTCAACAATTATAACTTGATAATCTGTAAGCTTAACTAAACAATTTTTACTTCGCACATTAATGAAATAAAAAAAATCGTAAGGTTAATTGACCTGAAATACCAATTGAGCTTTTTAAATTCAATTTTTACTCTCTCACAAAGTTAGACATGTCGTTTGAATAGCTTCAAGGTCAATTTAATTAATGTCTCTCGGTTCTCCAACTTTGGTTATTCCGATTCGTTACGTTTTACAACTGTTGGTTAATGACTTGTAACGTCTTCGAAGTTGCTTTATAATTTTTTTTCTTTCTTATACAAAGTTGAAGGACAATATTGGTTGGAAGTAAAGAAAAGCGGATAGTTTAATGAAATTTAACGCGTATCTCACTGCATTTCGTACATCAGTGATTAAATGTATTATTTTTAATAATATATTTTATTAATTTATTGCATTGTTTTATAACAATATTTTTAAGTCTGTTTTAAGTTTCGAATATTTTTAAGTCTCCTTTAAGACTTTTACATCTTGTTTAAAATTAAGTGACATTTGCATGTATGAAAAACTTAAGATTTCATAAAACGGCGTAAGAATAATATAATGATAAAGTGGGTAAGAATAATGCCAGAGTTATTTTAAATAAAAAGAATTCCATTAAAGACATATCTGTGGTGTTGGAACATGTGGATACATGCAAATTTATTGACAAAGATTGTACTAATAAATAAAATTCACAATACCATAAAATTGTAGAAAGAAAAGAAATTTATTGATATTGAAACAGCTGAATATCTGAGGTGCAATAATCGTGTGATGTCGAAATTGATGTTTTACCGAAAACACATAAAGCGGGTGTACTTAAAAAGCGTCGTGTTTCGACCATCGGTAGCCTTAGTTATAATTTATAGAAATTTTATCATTTACTCTTTTTTATGAAGATTACTTTTATTTCTTATACATTTATTATTGTATTTATTTTATAATGTGCAACATCTTATAATTAAATCAATTATCAAATGCTAATTACAGATCGAAAGTTTATTACAAATAATTTAAAAATTAAATACAAATTATTATTTTAGAATAATGATTCTAAACTTTATATTTATACTTAATTTTTCGATTACTAAAATATAAATAAATTATTTTATACTATAAGTAGCATACATTTATATATATATATACACGTATATAATGTATTAATGCCATTTCAAAATTAAAAATAAATATATCTTGTTTATAATAATGAGATCAAAATTACATTAAATTAATATAATATTTGCGTTGGATTAATAATTGCACTACAAGAGCAAATGTTTAATTTTAAAATACTTGCCAATTTAATAGCATTTAAAATTATTTCAATTTTTAATCTTTAATACTTAAATTTTAATACTTTTAATCTTAAATTTAAAATAAAAAGATTCGAAAATTGACAAAATTAAAAACAGAAGAAAGAAATAACAACCAAGTAATTTTTATTAATGCTATTAATGAAATGAATAATGACAATATAAATCTTTTAATATCGTTAATTTGTAATTTTATGGTAAATTTTTTCTCTGTGCATAAGCTATATTCTAATTTTAATAATGTGTGATTGATTAACTCTAAAAATTGTATTTTAATTCTATTTTGCTTTGTTCATTAAGTTTTCGAATAATTTATTATTTGAGGTATCTCAAAATTATTTGACTCAATTTTGTGGGGAGATATTTTCATGTTCCTGAAGTTTAAACATTTAGTGTTTGTGAAATTAATTATGCATTTTAATAAATAAAATCGCATAATTTTAACACATTTTTCATATTAATAATTTGAAAAATTATTCGTTTTAATTTTCTGTTGCAATATTTCACGTTGAAATCTTATTTAATTTGGAACTGATTGATATGTTTAAAACTGGTTACGCAGTATTTCTGAAAATTCGTTGAATTTGTTTATTAAATGACACTTCCTATAATTTAAAAAAGAAAAAAAAAAAAAGAAAGAAACAAGAAAAAAGAAAAACCGGTTCGGATTTATTTTATCTTTAATAAATATACCGAAAAATTATTTATTTCATAAAATATTTCTTTTATCGGTAAAAGGTTTTGAAGTTTATAAAAGGCAATAATGTTTTCAAAGCTTTATTTTTCTTACGCAATGAAAGTGTTATTTTTTTATACAATAAGCGGTAAAATGTTGTGCAGAGTAAACATAAATAAATAAATAAAATGGTTAAGTAATATTTATTTTCAACAATTTACAGGTACTGCATGACGCAGTGTTCATCTTTGCTTTGCAATTATAAATAGTTAAAAAATTATTAAGTAGAATGATTATTCTAAAACAAATTAATAAACCAAATTCTATTGTACCAAACAATTTCTTTTATCGTTGCATTAACTATTTAAAAGGTAAATTTGACATTTAAAAAAAAGTTTTTAAACTGCGAAGAAAGTTGGTTCTTGTTAACATTTCTAACATTGACGTTACACTAAAATTGACAAGACAAATAAGTTCTGAAAGTTTAAGATTTTCACTATACCGGGATGAGAACATTTTTCGAATCATGTATCAAAGTAGGCTGTATGTTTATTAGCACGTTCGAAGAATTACTTTCAAGTTCAAGCATTCGGGTAAATCTTCATATGGATTTCTAATTTCGCCAAGCAAGCCGTATGGCATTTAGCGAAGAGACGAGAGAAAACTCGTGTCGCCTGTGCCGTCCGGTCAGACGGGTTTTGCTAAATACTTATAATTGCGTTGTTCTAGCATGATTTTAGTTACAGCAATTAATTGTGAAATTTAAGTAGACGTACAATGTTTTCATGCGATAAAAGGTATAAATATATATTTAAATCTGACAACATTGTGACAACTTTATATTTCGATTTTTTCACTTGTTAGTTCGAAGAAGAATGCTCAGAACAGCGCAACTCGGAAGTTATAACGCAAGGGAGAGAATATCAATAATAAATTTCAAGCGAATAACTGTTCAGCACGATCGTTCGAACACCAGCTATGTTTTCAAGGGACGATTCCGTATTTTATGGTTAAAACTATGAACATTTATTTCTCTATGCAAATCAAGTTCTTTCATACGAAATTACGTGATCAAATTCGACATGAAATTATGCAATAATTTATTCTTTTAATTGAACAGAAGAAGTCTTTTCTTATTTCCTTTTACTCATTCTAATCAACTTTCTTTTTTACGAAGGAAAAGGAAAATAGATTTTCACCATGATCAATTGCCAATTAAGAAAGTTTATTGATGCTATCTTGAAAAATTTATTGCTTTTTCTGGTTGAGATGTAATCACCAGAAGGCTGTTTTTTTTAATATGAAATTCATCACAACACATTCAAATTGCGTTAACATTGTAACCCTGTTTCATGACACGTATCCTTGAGTTCATTCTGCCTTAAAAATTATATTTGAAGAGTTACAAAGTCGTTTGATACAAATACTGGATTTAGAAATACAACTCTTAATTAGTTTTAAAAAATCAAATGAATAAATTTGGATTATTATCAAATGATCGAATCAAAGATTGTGTAAATCTTTTGATATAATATATGAATCCGCAACATTACTGTAGATAAAATTCTTCAGTGCGGAAAAAGAAATACATTTTGAAATATAAGTAATCCTCATAATTTAACGGCAAGTTTAGTGCTTGTATAAATATGCATCATTCAAATTCTGACGTTAATCTTGTTTAATATTGAAATAACTTTTATGAACAAAAAAAGACTGAATAATTATAATAATTTAATTATAAATAGCGAGTTATTATAATAATTTATATGATACATAAACACGATTATACTTAATTAACACAAAAAAAGAGTCCTTGCTAATTATTAACTTACTTCTTATTAAAACAATTTTTTCAATGCAAATGAATAAGAAAAAGACATTTATCCTTCTTGAGAATAAACATTCTTAATGTTACAGTATGAAATTAAACGAGTCGTTCGCTTAATTATCAAGCGTGTCTTTGAATCTAATAACGCAGAGTCTACTAGTTATTCTGCATTATGGCATTTCAGTTACCGTACGCTTATATCAAATAATACATCTATAAATCGTAACTAATTAACTCAAGTAGGTTAACGAAACACACGCGTAACATTGCATTCAGCATAAAATCAAATATTAAATTAATACAGAATCATTTTTGCAATCTTACAAAGTACGGTATTGTTCGCAAATGCGTGTTTGCAAATGAACACGGAACATCCGAACTCATAACAGCGGACATCCGCGGCGTAAAGTTTTGCGATTCAAAACGTTGAATCTGTACTACGAATCGCAAAATCGCGTCGTATCTCGCGACAGTCCATTACAATATTGAAAAAGAATCTGAATTCGCATCATACGATCTGGACAGACACAGTTGTAACCCGAGTTGTAACCACTATATACGATTTCTTCTCTGCGCGATACATAATATCAACTTTCATTTTCCCCAATAACATCAAAAATGATCGAGCCTTGTCGCCCGTTCGGTACCTTGAAACGCGAATGTGGAATTTTTCCGACCTATGAACAGCCGTTGAATTATTTCTTTGATACCGAGCACAGCGATCACAAAATTAACCACAGGGCTTTCACTTTTCTTCGAATTAACTTCTTTTGTTTATTCCGTGACCAATTTTCCTTTGAACAATTCCTTACAACGAACAACGCCCGCGGTGCAATTAAGCGCGATACATATTTTCCCTCGAACGAATCCCACACGCGCGCGCACTCAACGGTAACGCGATTAATAATTCGTCTCAGCGATAACCGGCACGGTCAATAAACAGAGTCGTTGCACAATGCGACTCAATTATTTCGGGGACAAATATTTTCGTGTGGGTATGAGTAATCGTCGTACCGCGCTAAGAAACATTTTTGCGTAGGTGCGATCGCGAGCGAGCGGTCGTTTAAAATGCTGCCGCGCAGCGTCCTCGGTGACCTTTCTGAGCGTATCATCCACTTGGTTACAATCCTCTTCTTCTGTCGAGATTACTCAAGACACTTTACTTTCTACATTCCGCGCGGAACAATATGAGCGTCGCGTCTGTAAGATTCGAAGAATGCGAATCCGGTGCACACACCGCGACTCTCATTAGTTCTGAACAATGTTCTCTCTGCGTTGATCAAATTTTTCGATTTTTTTCCTTTCCATCAAACAATCGTTCATTTTTTCCTCTCGGAGGTGTTCGGATTTTTAATTTTTTTGCCAATTTCAGTTTTATACTTCTATTAGTTTTTATATTAGTAATGTTTACTCACATTTTTTACGTATATGAATTAAACTCATCAGTTTATGCTGAATATATCGTTGTACGTTTATGCGTCAATAACTTCAATTTAATTATTAGTTTACTTTCTTTTTCTTCTTTATCGCCGCTTAACATAATGTCTTGTCATTGTGAAACATTAGAAAATGTAAAAAGTTTTGAATTTAACCCTTATCGGTCGTAAGTCACCTCTCATGTAGCAAAACTAATTTGGCGACCAGTCAGGGTTAATATTGGTTATAATTTAGATGTCACAATATGCCAATCGAACGAGAGAAAAACAACACTTGTTTAAGTTATGCAATGTTTGATCAAAGTACTTACATTATGATTCAATTGATTTTTAATATATAAAATAAAATTTAATTCATTTCATATTCGTAAGACCAGAATTAACCATATATGGATTTTTTAAACATTTCCTATAAAATCACATTTGACAGGAACAAGTTACAATAGTTAAAAGGTATTGTTAACTGATATTGTTTATTTCTAAAACTTTTGACAACATTGATAAGACATGATAAGCAAGCATAATGATAATCTAAAAATATTTATTTAAAAATTTTTCCATTTAGTACAGAATTAAAATGAATTTAGCTAATGTATTCAAAATGTCATAAAAATAAATATATAAGTTAGAGTTTTTTAAACTGGCTTCATTTTTTGAAGTACATTTTTTTATTAAGCAAAAATATTGCACATAAAATTGTTCACGTAACCCTAAGAACTCTGCTTTATTCTCCTGGATTTCTTAACAAATTAGATTTGACATAGAAATTATATGTGTTATAAATCATGCGTGAATATATTTAGTAGATAAAAGTGAACTCGCTTGTATTAGATATTAAATTAACTGCAACATATACTCATGAACTGTTTCATTAATTTAAGTCTAAAAGTTAATGATTTCCGTGTGATCGTATAAAAATTTATTGCTTGTACAGTATACACTATTGTTAGAAATTGCTCACTTAGACATACATTTGTTTGTAACCAAGTTTGGTTAATTTTCTATAATACGCTTACACTATAATACTTATTTATATTAATTTAATTTATTTACCTATTTTTCAAAATTAGCGACCTTGAAATTATGTTGTTGATGTATTTTGCTACATATTTGTATGTTTAATTAATAACATAAAAAGACATAACGTTAAGCATAGTAACCAAAATATTTATAATTTATTCCATTTTTTTTATTTAATAGGTTGAGGGTTTTACAGAAAACGCAAACCATAGTATATTTTTGTGCACTTTGAAATTTTAATACCAATATGGAACTAATTGAATGTGAAAAAAAGTTAAATATTATTTACTCCAACATCTTATAATTTAAGTTGTATGAAATGCTACGTAAAATTTTACTGTAGCAAAAAAATAATTTTTTAATTTTACTTTCAATGCTCTCCCCTCCCAATAATTTAAAATGATCTCTCTTAAAGTTAATAACTATAACTTAAATAAATTATATGCGAATAATATTTTATCGCTAACTGTAAAATTTTGTTTTCATATTGTACAACGAAATATAATATATTTTTTAACCCCAAAAATGCAATATAATCTTATTAATTTACCTGAAAATAAATAAGTTTAAAACTATATATTGTAATGTTTCAAATGTATCTGTTAAACGGAAAATGACTCAGAAAAGTCATAAAAAAAACACAATAAATTTGTGTGTTAGTTATCACAACAAGTAAACTGTGTTCTTCGACTTAAAGAATCATTTACATATGATATCAAATTAAATATAAAAATGCCAATATAAATTTTGTCATAAAATTGTTCTTTAAATAATGAGTTTTTATAATAAAAATAACAACGTATAGAGCATATTTTCAATGCAATAGAATGTTTTAAAATTATCAAAAATATTTTTAGTGTAAAGAGTAATGAATAAGAATCTATCAAAAAAGCGAAGATAGCGAGTAACGTGGGTGGATACGAGTGCATTGCGCTGATACGTCCCACGAAGTGCAATTCGTTGAATTAAAATAGCGCAGTAATATCGTCGTACCATTAGTATCTTGCTCGTGAGATGAATCGGTTTTTGTTTCTTGCCGAGAGGCCGATTGATCTAGCGAGAAGTGGAATGGCAAGTAACGGTATCACTCGAGATTACAGCTTGGATATTTTTGTTACAGCATATTAGAAAGGATAGCAATGTCTTCGTTACAAGGGCTGCCGCCTCTACCACGCAGCCTCAGTGGTTTCAACCTCAACAACAGCAACGGCACGCGGATGGACACTGGTGAACCACCACCGCCCCCCACGAGGTCTTCCAGCAAGTCACAGCGCAGCGCTAAAACCACCCCCACTTCAGGCTCGCAAAATGCTTTAAACTCGTCCAGGCCTTCGCCTCCAGCCCGACAACTCACCACCTTAGATACTCCGCGGGCCCTTCTTAGAAGAGAACTGGTATTTCATTTTTTTTAACTTAAACAAAAAAAAAAA
>JABFOX010003109.1:0-10671 GCA_022817665.1 Axea sp. ZL-2020
ATGAAATTTCGTTTATATATCGCAATCAGATATTAATTGCAAACGTCAATCATTCTCGTAAATTATTTCGAGTTTTTGTTTATCATTCGAATAGTTTGAAATATTATGAATCATTATTTTATAAATTAAAATGCGATAAATGGAACATGGTACATTACTTATGATCAGTTGTAACTAATACAGATTACTTACCATTTTTATTCAAACACCATAACGTTTCGAGTTATGAAGTTTTTCGTATCATTTTATTTATATATAATATATATATATATATATGTTTATTTTGATATATTTTTCTCTACAAATACAGATATACGTTACAAAATAAACCAAATGCTTAACTTACAGAAATAAATGTAACATTTCAAAATGTAACAAAATAAAGAATATACCTGTATTTTTCGTTTAAAATAAATCGTTGTTTTTAAATACATCATTATACATTCAGCATTCATGGAAACTGTTCAATGAAATCCGTTTAATTAAATCAGTCCCACGTTCAGTACGTTATCGTGTGGGAATACATTTTTCCATATAGAACTATGGAATTCCCATTAATCCATGACATTCTTTTCACAGTAGCACGGCGTTGTTTAGTTTCCACATGACTTGTATTTTATAGAAATTATCATAACCACATTTACAAGAATGTATTGCTTTTTTTTCATTCAACATTTGAATTGAACAATGATTGATTTTGATTATAGCTTTGAAATATGTGTAACTGTCAAAAATGCATATCGCGTTTTTAATAAAATAACTATTATGACACCGAATAGCCATTATTAGAAATGATGTTCAACAAACAAGTAATAAATATGATTATTATTTCAAAAGTGTTAAAATTTGCATGATTATAAAATTTAGCCCTTATATTTATCATTTTATAAATATTCATATATTGATAAGAATAAAAAATATATTTCTTCTATCGTACAGTGCGTCGTGTTATATAAATGTTGGCATGTAAAAATGCGTAGTATAAAAATTACTAAATCACGTATTTGGCTGAATGTAATTAAAATTTAAATTGAACATTCGAGCTCGTAAATCTTTCAGGAACAAAATTTCTGAAAATAAAGGCAAATAAAAAGCGTATCTGGGTAAAAAAAGTAGGGTATCTTTGTTAAGCCGAGCCCAACCTGACACTAATTTACTTCCTGACTTTTCTTTAAAGACACGTTATTCTTTACATAATTACTCCAGCATCATTTAACCAATTAAAAATATAACCATGCAATGAATGTATTAATACCCTTTATAAAGTTGGTCTTATGGTGTGCTGATGTCTCGTAACTTAGAATTGCTCGCGTACTGAAATATCGTGAAGAAACATTGGCCATAACGCCCTCTTCCCTTACATTAAATATCAAATCTATATATTACTTCAGTTTAATCAAACATCGGTAGACGATCTAACACCCAGAGTCAAGTCATCAATGTGAAAATAAATTGATTGACTAATTTTCATAATAAATTTTGCAGGGTCATTTACTTAACCCATTAAATACATTTTTGCATATATATTTAATTTTAATAATTAGTTGTGAAATACTTATATTTTAACAGAAATTTGTTGCCGCAAAAATATTAGAATCAGAAAGTCAGATTATTAAAATATATTATTAATCTCATAATTTGACTACATCGTGTAGTGACTTCTTATATTAATTTTAATACATTTTTACAAAATCAAATTTACTCGTTTATTGATAAAAAGTACAGTAAATTGTATTTTTTCCTCATTTTATAATTTAGAATCAGCTCAACCACATGAGTTTTATCTAAAGATGATTCGAATAATAAAATATAACCATTAACGTGTAAGTTCATGTAACACTTGTAAATGTATAACATTTTCATTACAATTGTATCAATTAAAGCATAAATTTGAATAAGCAGATGAAATCTGAGCACCAGACATCAGTTATTGATATCCAGTGATACGATTAATCAATTCCTTTCATAGTTGTTCGCTCAAATTGTGCACGAAAAACGGGCCATAACTATAAATGGAACAAGAACGGCGTAACTGAAAAACTGATATTAAATTTGAATAACTCAGTGTGTCAGTAAAGCCGCACTTCGTTGCAAAAAGTAAGATCGTTTTTAGTTTCAATTACATGTTGTTTTCAACTGAACTTATAACTTAGTTTCATCTACGAACTTTTCTTACCGATTCAGATATGTGTTTTCTTTAGAAAAATAATACGAATGTTTGAAAGATGTACGCTGTCAACATATAGTACAAATATCATGCAGGATACATTTATAATGAAAATAAAAATGTATGTTCGAATGAACAATTTAATTACTGCAATATTGACGAATACAGTTGTGAAAAATAAACACTAAGATTTCCTGTCATATCCTTATGTGACAACATTCTTAACAGCTGTGATTGTATGACACAACCACGTGCAATTAAAATATCTTTGCCAAGTCTCTTTCGTCACGGAACAATAATTCAATCGATATTAAAAACAATTACAAAATGAATTAAGACAGTTCACATATGAATGTGTAATATATAAACGTCAGCTTATTTGTTTCTAAATACCATACAAAGCGTAATATTTCAAATAAATATAACTGTCTCTATTATGCAGAACAATTTTTATAATTATTATACAAATGCTTGTACTCTACAAGAAAATTATTTTAGGTTCAATTTCTTGAAATTCAATGTCTGAAATTGCACACGCGTAATAAAATGAAATGCATGTTTCCATGAGATTTTATATTTTTATATCACAGCATTTTTGTTGAATGAATTTCAAATGCCTAATTTATTGCACCAAACTAAACTGAAATAATATATTTGCATTTCAGTACACATGTAAATTAAATGTTTTATTGGCGAATTTACTTCGCAGTATAAATATCAATACGTTCCACCTATCAAAATGCAAATACGACAAAGTTCGCAATCTATATTTCAATGTCGAATTTCCCTAACTGCGTCGTATCTTTTAACCATTTTGTATTTTTGGTACAGATACGTGGCCATATGTTATCCGTTTATCTCGCAAACAATATCGAAGTTGTCGAGAGCCGTGAGACTCATTGTCGTGATCTTGATCCTAAGCTTCCTTCTATCGGTGCCCCAGGCTATCCAGTTTGGTATTCGGTACGAAAGTTTCCCAAACGGCACCATCAACGAAAACACGGCCATTTGTTCTTCCGTGAGCCAACTGGACCACGCCTTTGAGATATCTTCGGTGTTCATATTCATCATACCCATGACTGTGATCACCGTTTTGTACATCCTGATCGCCGTCAAGCTCCGACAATCGCGCCTACTGGTGCCTATCAATGGCAAAACAAAAAGATTGTGCCACCATGACAGCGGACGTAATAAAACCAGAGCCCAACGAAATGTTATTCGCATGCTAAGTAAGTTCTTTATCTTTTTCATATTACGCTTTATTGTATTTAACGAACTATTGCGGGCTGTTTACACGTGGGAAATGCTGCGAAAGGCCTTTTTTCTGGATATTGAACGTTAAAAAGGAAAAGGAATGTCGAGATGAAATGTTGAGTAACTTTTGGACGATAATGAAACTTATTTCTACACGACCATATAGCAAAGAAATGCTAGTTATTTTAATGTATGTATATTTACATATATATAATTTTACACAATTGAAATTTAATGTTAGTGAATATATGTATATAATTATAGTACTTATCATATTTCTGAATTATTTCTAATGTGAATTTCTAAATGATTCAAATACGTATTAAATTATGCATATTTTTATGGAATTCAATGAAAATACCAAATGTTACAAGTGATATTATTATGATTAATTACACCATGTCATCTTTCCTTTGTCGGTATTTTTATCACAAATATTTTTAACAGAGGGGTAATATTTAAAGTTGTTCACAAAAATAAAAACAGATCGTTAAAATTATCTACATTATTAAATAAAATTGGTTTATAATTTAAACCAGTTTGAAACAATTGGCCATTCGTTTAATTTGGCAATTTCAATTCTCCAAACCGCTAAATAGTGTTGCCTTCATTGTGCTTTTAGTTTCTTATCGCTATTGATTTGAATAATTTTTCTTCGAAATTTTGTAATTTATGATTTTATTCTATTCTGCGTGTATCCTCTTAAAAATATGTAATATTTGTTGTTTTAATTTAACCAATATTGCATTATCGAGTATATGTGCAATTTTCATCGTTATAAAAGCGTCCTATTCAAATTCGACTAATTTTATTGCAGCTTTTTGAAGCTCAGGGAAACAAACCCTTCTTTCTTCTCTGTTCGGTATAATCATTAGAACAAAATTATAACACAATTAAATTTTTTAACTCGATCGTCAATTAGCGAGAAATATAATATTTTAAAGGATTTCTTTATTATTATTTCATTTTGTAATGCTTGACGCAATAATTTTACTTATGGTAAATGATGAAACTTTGCAAATGATTTGAAAGAAATGATTTAACTTGTTGCTCATTTTGCACAGTTAACTGCGCAAAAAGAAAGATGAACGATATTTATAAACATCATTCGGGCTCTTTGAAAAAGTAGTTGAAGTACTTACGACTTCAAAATAACAAGCAACACTGTAATTTCAATACCAATGAACGTTAATAATCATTATTTTGAATTTGAGTTTCGAAGATCCGTATATAAGCCAACTCGCTTTACAGAGGCTTACGAAAGTAGAAACGATGGTACATATATTCGAGTTAAATAAAAAATTGTATTCTGCCGAGAAAGAATTGATTTAGATTTGAAATGTATACTTCGGTTTATAATAAGTTTCTTCTTGCAGAGACTAATTTCCTTCATTTGCAAATATTTAAACAAGAGCAAATATGTCGATGTTTTATTAAACATTTAATTTCTGGGAACGAATCGCATTAAAAGTTCCTCCATTTAAATAATATAAAAATTATATATTTTAACTTTATAAATAAATGACCAATATTTCATTTAACATCGTATATATGAATTTAAACTATAGTATTCTGTAATGGTATTAATAAAGTATTCCCCGCAACACATTTTATATAACGCTCAAAAAAGTCAAGTTAATACCGTTCCAATGTTATATTTTGTAAATGAAAACTGAAATAATAAACTGAGTCATAAATAGGGAGCTATTCCTTTATTATACGACAAAGAAAGATTTTACAAGCAAAAGATATTTCTTTTTTAGTTAAATTAATGGCTTTTCATTTTGCAGTGACGTTTTTGCATTCAGACGAAAGACTATTTATAAATAGCCTTTTTATTATTGTTTTAAGGCTGAATTAACCAAATTTTTAATGGATAAAATCCAAGAAAAATATTGAAAAAAATACGCGTTTCAAAATTTTATTTTCGTCGGCAGATCGTTGAAAATAGAGGTCAGTAACATGCATTACGCAACGCCTGGAGCCCAAGAAAAGGAGAAGAATCTGTTGTGTCATATCGAAACTCAAAGTGGAGAAGGGGTCGTGTTTCTCTTTATGTTAACTGTCGTCTTATATACACGGTTAAACTATTATTTTTTATACCTATGTTTGTTGTTTAAGATACGAGTAATTTGTTTGTGTAAAATAAAAGAAATTATATAAAAAGCACACGAGAGATTATTTTAAGTGCATAAATCATTTAAAGAGTTGCGTAGGTGAATCGGTGCTAATAGTCATTATGCGCAAACGTGAACAAAAAAACTGGAAGTGCGAAATCATGCAATCGCAATAATCGGTGGGCATAATGAGATCAAATAAAATGATTCCTAATGCAGAACGCGTGTATGCTACAGTATTTCGAGTGTTAAATATATTTTATAATCCCACATGCAAACACCTACGAGTGAGGTAAAATGCAACCTATAAAATGCATAAAAATAAAATCACTAAGACCTTCGTTCTGCGTTCAGTGTAAAAAGAGTAACACTTTTCGCCTGGTAAATATTTCGTCGACTTAGATATATTTCTGATTATATTGATAACTTAATCAAACTTCATTATTTTTATATTTCTGAAGATATTTAACATTGTAGCACATCTTTAACAAATATAACTACAAGTTTGCAACAAAAATGACAGCTCCACTTACAGCTAATTGAACAGTGTCATTATAGATGTGCCAATGTTGTTCTTCTGGTAAAACTTATGAGCCTGGTTATGGCAATATCGTAATCATGTTGCTAGTTTGATCAGACATAATATTTTTTCGCGCAGAAAAAAATCATGGTCAGAAATTTTGCCACAGATAAATACGTACTGCCAGACCTATGAAGTTTGTAGTAAAAACCGCGAATAATTTTATTTTTGCCTGGCTTGTAGTAATATAAATTAACTTAACGAATGATGTACTTTTTAATATCGTACAGTTATATTTAACGACCGCGTCACTGATAAGAGCGCTGATTGATCGTTTTCGCATAAAGTACTGGTCTCATATTTTTGCCACCCCGATACTTTTATGCCGTCTTGCCTGAGATGCGCGGAAGCTTTATTCTCCAAAAGCTGATAGTGCGTTACCTCACCGCATAAAAACAAGTCAAATTACTACTCATAATACAAGAATTTTAATACTCCATCAACCCTCTTTAACTCAGCCTTACATTAACTCGGATCACAGAAGCGCAAAATATGAAAGCGTTCTCAACATTCTTATTCATCGAAACATAATGACCGCGACATTTCAGAATAAAACGCAGAAAATCCAAATAAGCTTAACAGACTTTCAAAGTCTTTTTGTATCTCTGCCATATTTATGTTACCTCGACGTCATAAATAAAATCATAATAATCATCAAACATAAATTCATAATAAATAAATATGGTAGAATGAACTTTCGGGAATACACCACTTTTGGATATCCTAGATAAAGTTCTACGTAAATTAGTTTTCAAATAAAAAGTTATTTTGTAAAGTTTTGCTGCCTTCAGCTATGAAAATTCTTAGCATTTTATTTAAAATCCAATAACATCGAAACTACACTAGAACGTGACATTTGAATCTGAAAATTCCAGTTGCAGAACAATGTCGTTTACGCAAATTGAGGAGACGTAGACTGTCGTCTAGAGACAATTTATATTATCGTAAAGAGTTGTCCTTGAAATCAGAAATAAAAAAATCGACATGTTACTTTACGATTATCCAATTTTTCGATTCTCAAAATTTCTGTTTGCAAGAAATATTGAACTTTTTATTTACATATTACATGATCGTAGATTTAAGATATCTGGTAATGAAATGAATCTAATTTCATTGTACATTTGTAATGTAAAAATAATTATCAATTCTAAAGTGTTCAAACAATTGATTTTTATTATAAATTATCAATAATCCATGTTCCGTTATAAAAGTAAAATAGAAATTATTTATTAAAATTCATTACAAATCATTTTGATCACTTCATTGGAAATGTGCAGTAAACGATTATATAAATCAATTAATTGCAATAAGTGACAATAAAATTGTAATAAATTTGTAAAAATCAATAATATACAATGTATTCCAATTGGCAGTATATTGTATGAAATACAATGTAGATATATTTGCAGTTTTCCTTTTTATTGATTTTCATACACCGGATGCGCACTTCTAAATAAAGCCTATTTACGAGTTGATAGGATTATTTTTTCAAATTGTATTGAAAATGTTGACAATACTTTAATTTTATCATTTTTGAACTTGTGCAAATCATGCAAACTTTCTGAAATGATCAACTTTAATAATAATTACGTTTATTTTTATTCAATAAAACAAATCATCATTTCTATTCAACCGTTTGTTTATTTATTTCAGACGTTCATTTAAATATGTACACAATGTTCCATAATCGTCACCGTTTTAGGATAAGCAAGATGTGCCAGTATGAAAAGTTTATGAGGTTCTCTGAAAACTTATATCTCTCTCAATACTCGTATACTTCACTTCACTCAAATGTCAAAGGTCCTTTGCACGTCATTTTCATGAAGAACATCAACAAAGCAAAAAATAATTTTAAGTAATTTCCGTACTGTCTATATCATATTTTATTACAATTATAAAATGCATGCCATAAAAACAATTAATTTTAATCCAGTCAAATATGCCATTTGATTGAATATGAGCAATTGCTGCAATGATCGTGCATTTATACCTACAGTTGTAATATCATTCGTATTTGTATAAATATACGAATAAGAAATAAAAATACAACTCATCGCAATAAAAGAAAGGATAATCAAATAAATGTATAGTATCATTAATTTCCAAAATGTGAACCTCACACTGATAAAATAATATAATAAATTTAGCAACGGTCTAACCTATAATTATTTTTTTATGTGAAAATATGTTCTGTGTTCTTTAAGCAAAGCAGTGAAACCAGATGACGTGTATGCATGTACATAATAAAATTTCGTTATAAAATGTAATTCAAGTGAAAAAAGTATTTGATCGAAATATTATTTTAAAGATAAACAACTCATTTCAACTAAAATCGATAGCGCTTTACTCGACAGCGCTCGATTGAACGATTATATAATTCGAGTTCAGTGTAAATTCATGCTAAATCAAGAACTGAAGTATTTCAACGGTTTTATTTTAATTATGTTTTTGTTTCATCAGTCGTGTTTTATTTCATTCTTTCATTTTTGTTTGGTGTTTGTTAAGAAAAACTTCTTTAATCATCAATTTTCTAGCGATGATAAAAGTTTGAATGAAGTGACAATCATATTCACTTCCTCTATATGTGTTTATATTCATATTTCAATTGTTTCATTTCACCAGATGATAAACATAACTTTTGATTGAACTTGAATGTACGTGATTTTTATTCGCGATGAAACATTAAATCGAAAAGGTTTTTTTTTTTAATTACAAGTTGTTTAACCAAAATTTATTTCAGATATTTTATTTTTAAATGCAAACTCATTAATTTAAATCATACACGATTGAAAAGTATACAGACTTTTATTTGTCAATAATAGTTCTGTCAGTTATAAAATTTATTGTATAGTTTCCAACAAGGGAAAAAATGGTAATTATCGCAAATGCAAAAATACGTATTCTGTACAGAAAAGTAATCATATCGTAATTTATATATTTCGGCGAAAAAAATTAACCTATCTGATGCTACGCAAGCGCATGCCATTTTTTTGCAAGATAGTAAAGCGTTATTTTGCTCCCGCTGAGAAAGCATTTAATATCGGATGTAAATAAAAACTTATGAAAGCAAATGCATTCACTTGTAATTATTGAAAACTGACACTAATGAACAGCGTTGGTCCCTTTTTGTCTTTATTATTTACAACTGCTTTTTAAATTTTATAACCCGCCTCTGTCCAACGCGGTAGTTCGTATATATATGTGTGGCTAAAAAATTACTTATGTCTATCTTATCCGTTGCAAATATTTGAATAAAATATAATTATACGATCTTTATAATCAATAAATAATCACTTTTCCAAGTTTCTCATATGTATCTCACTTTAGTAATATGAATGATTATTATAATTAAAATAACACTAAACATTGTATTTTTATCCAGTTACACTTTTTTATGAAATATTAACGGTTCCGTAAGATTACTAACCATAAAAGGGCATTGTTACGACTACCTTTACAGGTACATAAACACTAAAATGCAAATGTTTCCAATATGGACTGTAATCTAAATTAGTTAACCGTACAGCATTTGCAGAACATTTGCATTTTATGAGTCTATTGCTACCATTTTTCGATTGATAGATTAAACAAGTTTGAAATATGCGCAAGAAAAAATGAAGAGATTCAATTAATTGTATTTCACGTAGCTAATCATACTGAGTGACCATCTTCTCTGTTACATTTTAAGATGCTGAGCATGAATTAAAATTAGAGCAATTATTCCAAAATAATGATTGTAACGATAATTCTGTATAACACTGCATTTTAATAAATAACAAATAATTTTATTTATTAAAAAGTTGATATATTATTATATGTATCAGTGCATCAATAAATATTAACAATAATTTTAACTTGAATTTGTTTTATACATTTATATATAATATACGAAGTATATACTTTATATATTTATACTTAATTAAGCAAAATTATCTATAAAGCCTATATAAATATAATTCATTCCTTCAGTAACGTATGCTGTAGTTTAATAACGCCAATGAATGCAAATACATTTTTGCACTTTTATATTTGAAACATATTAAATTAATAAAAATATCAATAATGTGCGTTTCGTAATTGTTGAATAATTATTCAATTTTTATGCTAAATTATAATCCAAGAAAATTAAAACTGTTTAATATATAAGATCTGACTTAATTAATGATTACATTAAATAAAGTAAATTTATTTCCAGTTACTTAGTTAGTTAATTAAATTATGGTCTTCAGTGTAATTATTCTTTTGCCAATTTTTTATAATTTCAATTTTAACATACGTATATCTTGATCAAACGT
Organism: Axea sp. ZL-2020; assembly: GCA_022817665.1. Lineage (NCBI taxonomy): Eukaryota > Metazoa > Arthropoda > Insecta > Hymenoptera > Scelionidae > Axea > Axea sp. ZL-2020. Next base: position 10,414 of record JABFOX010003109.1, read on the forward strand.
ACATTAGTGATGTCAGTTTTAAATTAAGCGTGTTATTTCTTTAGTTGTTTTTTTCTACGTGTAATGTGTGTAGTATAATCGATTTCAATAAATTCAATGCATTCAACTTATTCTTTAAATACAATTTTTCTATAAACTGTACTACGTGTATTGAGCGTTATATAAAATATAATGATATAGAAATGATAAACATTACTTCTGATTTTAAGATTTAGTTTAAATATATGTTTCCAATAGCATGTACAAAAATGTAACATG
>JABFOX010003110.1:0-10667 GCA_022817665.1 Axea sp. ZL-2020
AAATAGGAATCCAATGACAGTAGGCAAACGTCTTATCTACTGAGCCATTGATTACTTTTAAATATAAAATAATTTATCAGCTATAATCACCAAATGTTTAAATAAAAATGAAGCAAAATAATTGATACGTTCTAGAAAATTAATTAATCTATTCAAACTACAAACAAGATTAATTACTAATAATTACAACAAATATTTTATCATAAAATAATATTCACAAGAAATACAATTTTAATTGATTTTTATGTTAAAATATATGTTAGAATTCGAAAGAGATTTCATATTGTTAATTCAATAATTAATGTTAACGTTGTAATTTTCCATATAGTTAGTTTGATATAAAAGTTTCCGGTATTAAATAAAAAAAAAGCATTAAACATATAATTACAAGAATTAAACAAATTAAAAATCTCACCTTACCTTTATTTATATTTGTTCTGCATGTTGCGTGGCTTTTTATATTTTAATATATTACAACCAAAATCCTGATATTTAAAATTTGCATAAAACACCTTCATATCACAATAAGAGAGAAATCTGCACCTTCCTTTGTAATTTTATTGATTATTATTTTCTATTATTAATGCATTTAACATTTTTTAAAATAATACAATTATTGGTTAAATTCTAAACATTCATTTGCCTGAAGTAAACTAAATAAAATAAATAAAATAGTACCATTATAAATTATTAATATTTCTTTGTTTTATTTAATTTCATACAAAGAATTTAAAAAAATGAAATGGTACGATAGAAATATAAAATCCCAAAAATAAATTTTTAATGTTAAACATTCTAATTTTAATTATGAATACTTCCATTAAATAAATATTACGTACTTCGTGGTTCTTCAAAAGACAACAATTTTCAAATTTGTATTAATCTTTATATTTTGAGAAAATTACTCGAACAATTTTTATCAATACAATTTGTCGATACTTCCATTGGTATTATACGTTTTTATAATATTAAGTATAATATTATTTATATATATGTATAATAAACAAAATAATAAAATAATAAAATATTCATACTCTTTTATAATCAAGTATTTCAAGTTTCCTGAAATAGTTCAATGTTGACATTTTGCGAATAATAAACACCGTGCAGGTAACCATAAGCAAAAAAATAATAACAGATATTACTTGATTTATAATATCTTCAGCAAGTGTTAGATGCTTTTTCCGATAAAACGGAAGATAATCAAACAAAAACATGCTCCGCATGATTTTGCTTGTTTTGTCTGTGGTTGTACTTATCTTCTGTGTGGTTTCACTTGACGTTTGTTTTTTTACTTCTGCCATCACGTCTACTGGCATAAACAATTGACAATCATTTTTGCAAGACGACGTAAAGACCGATGTGTGATTTAATGGACACTTATCAGTACAAATATTGCACCCAAATGGAGTGGAATTCATAAATAATTGAAATGCGTAACAATCGCAGTTGGAAGTTTGAAACTTAACAGGATTATCTTCTACGTGAACATTAAGAGCATTAAGTGTACAAAGACCTTGTACATTGTGAATGTTAATCTTAGGAATTTGGTTACGCATAAGAAGCAAATAAGTTAATCGTGGAAACATATTGAGACGAGGAAAAGATTCTATATCATTTTCCGACAAATCTATGCATGTTAATTGAGAGAACGCCGAACCAACAAAATTCACATGTTTAAAATTATTGTTTTGCAAATATAAATGTTTTAAACTTCGTGATTCGAAAATCTTATTCGGAATTTCTTTTAAATTATTAGAACTAAGATCCAGAAGTTCCAACTTAGTGAGAGCCCCAAACGCATCATCATCGATATAACTAATGTAATTAGATGACAAATATAAATTCGTCAGCATGTCATATTTATTAAATGAAGTGTTCAACAATTTTGTCAGGCTGTTAAAGTCCAGGAATAAATTCTGTAAAAATTGGTACATTTTAATAATTTGCAATATTGAGTATAAATATGATTCTTGTTATTCTGCTTAATGTTATTATTGTTTTATTACTCAAAAAACCTTGCAAAAAATGTTTTCAAATTTACTAATAATTTGGAAACTCTCAAATATTGCCTACGTTAAATTATACAAGTGAGTACACGTATAGTCAGTAATTTCTTATAGATGAATCGAAGAGTTCTTGTATAAAACGTTCTGGAATTCGAATTTATAAAACCTTAATTCTTATTACGAAACTGGTAAACATTTGATCTTAATATAGCTCATATAAACGTAAGCTCAGTTATTAACGATGCACGACGAGTTCCATAAATATTTCTGCATATTCAGCGGAGAAATATTAAAAATAGGTATTACTAATTTCGTTCACATTTAATTAAATATGAAACTTTGTAAAAACTGGAATTCCACAACGTTTAATATTCATTTATTGTTGATTTAGAAAACTATTTACAACATGTTCCATAATATGTTGTAGCATAATATAGCCTGCATTTTGTTATATTATTTCAAAATAATACATATTAATCTTCGACTAATCAATTGAAGTACATTTTGAAATATTATTAAAATATCTAAGGACGAAATGGATGTTTGTTTTTTTATTATTATTGTTGTTTCTTTTTTATTCACTTATGGTGTAAAGTAGATTCTTTTAAATATCTTGTATATGTTTTAAATACTGTCTCAAGTTGTAATAAATATATATAAATTAATTTTACCGTAACTTCGCGTTCCAAATTTTGGGGAACTTCAACCGCATTCTTGTGTTGGTGATACACGTGAAGAGCCTGAACTGCGACAAGTTGTAATATCAAGAAGAAAACTGCACATTCCATTTTAATAAATATCTGTAAAATAAAGGAATATTAATGTTTTTTTTCAGAGCTTGCTACAACCTTAAAAGTAAATCATTTTATATTTCACTTTAATCATTTTTTTTTGTAATTAAATTAAGAGTAAAGAATGATAATTTAAATTTTAGGTACTAATATTTATCAATCAATTTTGAACCTTTTTCCTTCGTTTATTTAAGCATAACCTAAAAAGTGTATGACGTTGACATAGTTTATAAAAGTAAAATTATTTTGAAAAATAACTTACAAATAATCAACTTGTCATAAATACGAATAGTTCAAGATCAAGAGAAATTATTCTCTTTCTCAATTCTTATTTAATTGTTGAATATTTTTTTAAAGCAATATTGAAAAGTAAATTTTTAAAAGATATGGCTGTTCGTTCAAAGTTCCAATTTTTAACTACGCTTGGATAATGTTGAATATCAGACATAGTTTTTAAATAGATTTATGAATCAAACTTTGAATTTATAAATTAAATGCTTTAAGTATAATTGACCGTTGTAGATAACAAAGTTCATAATTAAATTTATGAATTTATAGTTATCTAAATATTACTTTGGAATTCATTGTTATTTTTCATCCATGAATTTATCACGAAATTATTCGATATAATAAAATCTTTGTCTGCAAGTTTTTATTTAATTGTTTCAATGTATAAGTTGGTAACCATTCATTATACGCATATTCAATAACAAAACTACGAATACTTGCTTATTAACGACAGACGTCATTTTTCTTATTCATTTTCCTCTATGAGCAAATGTTTGTATTATAAATTATTTTAAATATTTATAATCCTTCTCACGTGCTAATTCTCTTACTTAATTGTTTACATGTAATTTAATGATTCTACTTTTTTTCCAGTTGGAAAAGAAGAGAGGTTTTAACTACGCACTGTATAGCTAAATTAGAAAAACATTTAAATAAAAATTATAGTGTCAACACTCAATAAAATTAATAAAAAACAATTTTTTAATTATATAGTTTCTAAAAACCAAATAATAAGACAAATTAATAAATATCAAAATAAGGAACAAATAAATAAAAAAATAAGGTTTAAATAAAGAACAATGTTTAGTTGAAAACATTTGGTTGAAAAAGAAAAGTTGTATAATTAATATTCAAAAATTAATAAAATGTTATAAAAACCACATATTTGTTTGCATCAACCAAAATAAAAGAACGTTAAGTAATTTAAAGAAAATGATTTTAATCAAATTATTTTGATGATTCTATGAAATCTTCTATTTCAGTATAACTAACTAAATATTGTTACATAATAATTATTTGTGATTAAAAAATAAATCTAGGAAAAAATGTTGTTACTCTTTCGAACCATCAAACTTTAACTACATCTAAATAATAACAAATGTCAAATATTTTTTTTAAATAGACTTATGAGTCAAACTTTTAATTTATGAATTAAACTTTTAAGGCATAAATGTACGTTGTAGATAAAAGAGTTAGTGGTGTTCAACGAGTTTGTAATTATCAATGCATTACATTTAAGTTTATCCTCCCCCCCATTCCTAAATGATTATTCACTTTATTTTCCTCATTGGTCATTTATTTTTCAATTAACTCATTCTATTTTTATACATTTATTAACAAAAATATACAAACTATTAATGGTGCACGTGTGTTTTGTCATTTTTTTTCTGTTATGATGAGATTATATTTGCCGACATTTATACGTATGGTTCGTATGACTTTATTTTGCACGAAAATGTTATTTTGCATTTTCACATTTCATTTAATCATGATATATTTGAAAAAAATGACATTCTTAATTATTACAATCAAGTCATTATTAATAAATATAAAGGTTTCGTTACATATTCCATTGACTTTTTTAAAAGATAGAGTCGCTCTTTCCATTCAAAATCTTATATATAACATAAAAGATTCATCTATTCCCACTGATTTTAAAGTACACTGTGCACTTACATAATATATAATATACTATTAAAAAAAAATAAGCACTAAAATATTATTTACTACACTTCATATGGTTTTATCGATAAAATAAAAAATTATTGACGAAGGTTTGAAACTTTCATGATATCAAACTAAACTTTAACAATTACATAACCATACTGCTTCGTATCAGTGTGGTTGCATAATATAAACTTCTTAATCTGCTAACACAGTGTTTATCACCACAAATTTCGTAAAACTAACAATTTATTTTGATTTATTATAACTAATTAATATGCGCCATATGAAACTATTGCATAATTTCTAATAAAAAACCACCACCACAATTTCATATGTACATTTAATGTTATAAAAGTACAGACCATTTAATTAATAAAATATTCAAGTTTTCATTATCTTTATTATTTATTATTCCAATATTTTTCCTATTTCCTATATTTCAAAATTTCATAAAAATTGTCTCAAAAACTTTTGTGCATGCAATTTGCTACTTTTTACATTGGTACAAATGTTTATATTTACTTATATTCTTGTATTGATTGCTTTTTGACATCTTATAAGCAATAAATACAGCAAAAAGTGCCATAAACAGAAAAATAGTAACAGAGATCGTTACATCATTCGTTACACCTCTGGATATTTTTACAACTTTTTCTGAATGAAACGGATTATAATCAAACAAAAATGCAATTCTCTTCTGTTTGAATACATTATTTTGTTTCGTTTTATTGGACATTTCTAATCCTGCTATTTCTTGTACAAATTCCGTGTCGCTGTTTTCCACTCCAGGTATGAAAAATTGACAATTGTTTTCGCAGGATGACATTAAGTGTCTCGTTGAATTAACCACACACCTATCCTTGCAGTTTTGACAGTTACTGGACGGAAGTATGTCGTTTGTCATCCACATATTAAACATATAACAATTACAATCAGATTTCTGAAAACTGATCGGATTCTTGTTGAGATTAATCTCAAGATTTTCCAGAATACAAAGTCTCCGTACATCATTAATATCAACGAGTGAAATGTTGTTATCCATAAGATACAAATTATTTAATCGCGGAAACGTATCAAGATTGGGAAATGATTTCAAATAATTTCTAGATAAGTCTATTAATCTTAATTGCGAAGACATCGATCCCGTAAAATTCACACGTTCAAAATAATTGTTAACTAAATACAAATAATTTAAATCTGGCAGTTCGAAAATTTGATTCGAGATCTCTGTTAATTGATTCTTACTAAGATCCAGTAAAACTAAACCAGCGAGGTGATTAAACGTATCGTTGTCAATGAAATTAATCATATTTGATGTCAAATGTAAATTTGTCAATTTGTCGTATTTGTGAAATGAGTTTTTGTTCAATTTCATCAATTTGTTAAAATCCAGGAATAAGACCTGCAAAAACGAAATGAACCAATTTTAATACCACTTCAAATGTAACATCCAATTTTATTTTTTACAGCACGTATAATTTATTTCGTCGATTTCATCCCAATACAAAAGCATTGCAATTCGTAACAAGGAATTATTAATAAGAAATATCTAAAAACCTGACCACTCATTTTTATTTCTAGTTTTATTTATTTTAAAATTATCTTCTGTGTTTTTATTAATTATATAAAATACAGAATAAATTATTACCGTTTTAAATACGTTAGGTATAGTTATAATATTGCACAAACTTGAAGTTTTTATATTCAAATGTATTTTACCGTGATATTTTTTGCCAAGTAATCAGGAACCTGAAACAAATCCATACGCCGACAATCCATTCTATCGTTGTAATAGTCGAGTTCTTCACATTTGTATTTTATAGCAAATATCGGTATACTTTGTATAATATTAAGTTGTAATATTATAAAAAAGGTTCTACGATCCATCTCTATATATACCTATGGAGCAGCTTAACATGAATGTTATTACTTTAACAAAATTGTAACCACATTAAATGTGGAAAACAGGCCGATGTGGAAATACGGATAAATTAAATGGTTCATAATCGGATATTCCAATTAAAACGAAAACAAATTAATACTAAAAAAGATTCCAATTTGAACATTAATCAATGTACCATTAAATTTATACGCAGTTCCACAAAGGGCTAGTTAAAGGATAAAAAACAGAAATGGAAAAACGCTTTGTTTATTTATTAATAATCTAAAAAGAATATAATATTAAAATGTTTTATACAAATAAAATTATTTGAAAGATTACTTACAAAGACAAAACTTTCACAAATAACGGTAATTTCAGATTATGCATTAAAACTCGTGCAATCGTTCGATACACTTGGTTAATAATACGACAAAGCAAAATTGTATAAAATATTATTGATTATTCACAGTATCAAATTGTAACTGCGTCTGTATAACAATAAATATCAAACATTGTTTTTAAATAGATTTATGATTCAAACTTTTAACTTATACATGAATTTTTTAAAGTAAAACTAGTTAACGTAGATAACAAAAATAATATTTGTTTTTTATGAACTTATTTTTATTTACTTAATTTATTTATTAACATATTCTCCTTGAATTTAGACCATTTAAATAATAACTAATATCTTTATGCACAGTTTTATGTTATACATAAAAAATTATATCTGATTAGTCTCCAAAACTTTTCTATTCTAAGTAGATGGCGGTGTGATCAGTAAAGATTTATTAGCACAAGTTTCTTTAATTAAAAACTGTCAAATTGCTATTCTTTTGAATTTCTTTTCTTCTCAAGAACCAAACAATTTTTACATTTCTAGTCAACTTTGTGTTTCTAAATAATTTTGGATTGAAATTACGATTTTGCATCTTGCTTTTTTTATATATATTATTATATATTTAATTGGACTTTATTTTATTTATATTTAGTTGATATTACTCGAACAATAAAAGGTCCACACACATTTTTCCCTTCTTTCAGTAGTAATAAATGTTCATATTATGTTTAATATCCCACAATTTTTGTTTTTCGAAATACTTCAATTTCAATATTTTATACCAAATAAATACCACAAAAAGGAGTATAAAAAGAAAAATGGCAACAGGTACAAGTGTCTTCATGCAATATTCGCTAATCTCAATATTTTGTTCTGGATAAAACGGAATATAATTATACAGAAATACGTTTGTCTTGTGTTCGGTTACACCAACGTCCGTGGTTTGATTTGGCATTTTTGGTGTTGTCGTTTTTTTCACAGATTCGCTACCATTGGTGTCTGCTGTAGGAAGAATAAATTTACATTTGCATTCACAAGACCACAAAAAGTACTCCGCCAAATTGAAATCACATTTATCGTTAAAATTTAGATTATTTTTGCACGCAAGCTGACTGAAATCTACACATATTTGTAACACGTAACAAGTACAATCAGAGTTCTCAAATTTGAATGGATTTTTTGCTACATAAATTTGAAGATCTACATGTACAAAAAGATTTCTTATGTTTGTAATATTAATGACAGAAATTTGGTTATTCGTAAGACGCAAGATACCCAATCTGGGAAACATATTCAGGTTCGGAAACATTTTTAAATCATTTTCAGATAGATCGAGTTGATTTAATTTAGAAAGCATCGATCCGGTGAAATTCACGTATTTGATATGATTTTTAGATAAGAATAAAGAGCATAACTGGGGTAATTCAAAAATCTGGTTTGGTATCTCTGTTAAGTTGTTGTTACTAAGGTCCAAATATTCTAAATAAGAGAGATGACTGAACGTATCTTTATCAATAGAACTGATCAAATTAGACGGTACATCTATGCGCTTCAACTTCTTATATTTCTGAAACGAAGTTTTGCTTAATTTGACCAGTTTGTTAAAGTCCAGAAATATTTCCTGCAAAAATGAAATTGATACATTTCAGTAGAATTTTGTGCTTACATTCAATTCATCAACTTAACACCGTACAAAGCACTACCTAGGTCAGGTCACATAGAAATTGACATAAATTGGTAATTAATAGTTCAATTGTGGAAAATGATTATCACTAATAAAATGTTTATAAAAATGTTGTATTCATATCATACAGAAATACATAGATATATAATTAAAATATCCATTTATATCAAGCAATGAAGTAATGAAGAAATGAAACAATATGAATTACCTTTGTTTGTGCTCACTTCATAAAATGAGTATATCGATGATTGTTTGTACATAATCTTGCAATGGCCAATAAAAATAAAACAGTAATAAAATCAAGCAGTAATTCCACATAATAATTGTATTAATTTGTTTACGAATGTTGTTGATGTCCTATATTAATTTATGTCATTTTTATGTTTCTCGACGTGTAGTAATTAGCTGATAGAATTCTGTACAACGTTTATTAATTCCATAATAAATAATAATTGATTTCATTAATTTTATCCCTCTATAAAAAATTCCGTGTCGTCTTTCTTTATGGAATATATTCAATAAAAGCCATTCTTTTTATTCTACTCTTTTTTACTTTTACTCTTATTTACGTTGAAGTAAATATATATAAACGAATTTTACCGTAATGTTACTTTGTTTAAATTCAGGAACGTGGTACAAATCCATACTTCGGCAGATCATCTTATCTTTATAATAATCCGTCGTTTCTTCACATTTATACTTTTTGGCGAATATTTCAATATTGTAAATTATGTTAAATTGTAATATTAAGAAAAAAAATGTCCTATTCATTTCTACATATATCTGTGAAAAAGCTGAGAATTATTGTTGTTTCTATAAGTAATTGTTAGAACATTAAAAACAGTGGATTTTAAATTTTACGTCATTTGATTTTAAATTTAATCGTTTAACAGCCTTAGCTAACCAAACCAAGTAGACAAGAAATTATAAATTAAAAATATTTATATAAGTACGTAAGTTTATAGTTCGATATTCTAATTAAAAACAAATCTATTATTAATACTAAAAAATAATATTTTAATCTGAATATCAATCGGCACACCATTAGATTTATATACATTTTTACAAAAGACTGTATTAGGGGTATAAAAGGAAACGGTAAAATGTTTAGTTTATTTAATCACTGTCTCAAAGCAACGTAATATTGATCTATTTTATATAATTAAAATTATTTTGAAAAATAACTTACAAAAATAAACTTGTCCACAAAAATTACCAATTCAAGATTATTGATTATGTCTGATAAAATTATTATTGCAAAGTAAAGCTTTATAAAACATCGTTGTTCATTCGAAGGTTCAATTTTTAACTGCACTTCGACAATAATGAATATCAAATATTATTTTTAAATAGATTTCTGAGTCAACCTTTACTTATGAATTAATTTATTAAGTAACATTTATCAAAGTAAATAACAAGTATTTTTTTAAATAGATCTAATTTTTACTTATAAATTAACTTTTAAGAGCTGAATTTATCGAAGTAGATAACAAATAATACCATCGATGTTTTATAATTTTATAACTGTGAAAATTAAAATTTTTAAATCTGTTTTTATAGTTCATCTCTGAATTTCTATTAAATATATTCTCCTTGAATGTGAACTATTGAAATAACAGATGAAATTTTTTAAAAATGTATGTACAATTCTTTTCATAATAATAAATGTTATTTAAAATATGTTCATTAGTAAACTTTATGCTGCAATATTTCAGAGAGAGAGCATTGTATTATATAAATTACAGATACGCAAATATTTAATTCATATGACTAAATATGAAATGAAATCTGTACCCATTTAATATAGATACAATTTCTTTAAAATCTGTTATATATGCAATTTGTTTCAAATGTGTTTTAATATAATTTTAGTAACATACATTTGCATTACGTTTAATTATTTACTTTCTCGGAAATGATATAATTAAAGTAACGTTTATTGCACTACACTGTATGATTTCATTCAAATAAAAAAAAAAAAATATTGACCAGGATTTTATACCGC
>JABFOX010003111.1:0-10666 GCA_022817665.1 Axea sp. ZL-2020
GAGTTTAATCACCTTAAACTAAATAAAATGTTAATATCAGGATAAATTAAAATACATTTGATTTTAAGAATACAGCGTTGATTCTAAATATAAACAGATTAATTCTTTTATTATACTTTTATCTTAATTTATATCTTTTATAAACAAACAATTTACCTTAATTTTGTTTTAACTTCTGAAACATCTGTGATTGTTTTTCCAATTAAGATGAAATATTAATATTGAATACTTCAATGTTTAATTTATGCCATCATTCGAAGCTTTTTTAAATATCCATACGGGAACATTTATCTAGCAGATTTTAAACGTCTACCAGACTCTTTCTATATAATATACATATCAGACTCTTATCTACTAAAGTATTTTCTATATTGAATATATATTAGACGAAGAATTATGATAAATCTTATCATAAGTGATTCGTGCAAATTCCAAATATTGGAAAAATTATTTGTCGATAAAATTATTATATATTTAATTTTTATTGTAATAGGTTGTATTGTGACATTTTATAAATTTTTAACATAAAAGAACAAGAAACACCAAACATATACTTATATATTTATAAAATACTACTATGCATATAAATCTCTTAAATTGTTTAATATTTAGCATATGAAGAAAACACGAAAATATGTTACCGATGTTTAATTATTATGTTATTAGAAGTGTGAAAGAAATATTAGTTTTCAAAATACTCAGAATACTTATTTAAATATAATGAAACTTTATTAAAGTATTTTTTACTTAAATTTTTTAAGTACCCCATTTATTTCACTTCATAATTTCCTTCATTTTTATTACATTGATACTAGACAAAACAATTGAATGACTTACGAATAATATTTTTCACGACAAAAAATAATTTTTAAAATTAGAAAGATGTAATTTTTCTTACGTATTAATTAAATCTTATATGTTTCATGCTTTAGTTATATTATTAACATTTATATATATATTTGAACATTTATAAATAAAGCCATTTAAATATATAATTATTTTTAAAAATATATTCTATAACTTTTAGTACAATATATTTTATTATATATAATATAAATATAAACAGTATTTAATTATTCTTATAATTGTTTTAAATATGTGCAAAATAAATAATTATGCGTGTGTATATATGCTTATTTTGTAAGTTTTCATAACGCACAACATGAAAATTAATAATTTCTCAACATAAATTGTTTCAGCACAGAAAGATATATTCATTTTATGATCATAATTTGCACTTTTTAACGTGTATGTCATTATGATAGTAAACACGTAACATGAAATGCGTCTAATACTCCGTCACATGAGTTACAGTTCTGCTTTATTTTTTTTTGTTTTGCATGCCAGTATTTTGCTGACCTAATGTATTCATTAATACATTTTCTTGCACGCTAATTATACGAAGCAATTATGTATTTATGATTTTATAAACTGTAAAAAGACATGTTATAACAAAATAAAATTTCAAGTATGATAAAAAGAACTGAATTCTTCATAACATAAAAAAATTTCTAACTTCATAACATAAATTAATATAATAATTACAGCATTTGTTTCTTTGGTCATTCGTATTTTACTTTTTTTTTTATATGTAAAAGTTTTTTATGTATAAGAGATTCAGAACTTTGTAATATTTTCAAATAATCGTAACGATGTTGAAGTTTTTAAAATTATTCATCAATGGCCGTTGTGTAAAAAACTTTTAATAACTAAACATTCTATACAATGTTAAGTGCATTTATATTGTTCAATGTAGTAATTGCATACTTTATTTAAATTCAAATATTCCTTTTTTATCAGTAATGTCATCTAACAGCAATAAGACATATTTACTCAATGATATACTTCTACTCTATCTATTAAAAAAAATTTTTGCTCATACTCATATACTCCAGTAAATGAAAATACGTTAAACTCACATTCATGAATCTGTGATAATATGGAAATGAAAAGTCCTTATATTCATGAATATGGATTCAATTTGATTTGAATTATCAAGATCATATGCTTGTGATATGTATGCAATACAATTAATATAGACAGAAATCATCATACAAAACATGCATAGAATAATGTACTAAAATAATAATATAGCTTGTATTTTCAATCATTTTTTAAAGTAATTATATTTTTACTACAAAATTATTAAATGCAAATTTTGAATGAATTATTGATTTTAATTACTATCGCTTAATATTATATAGATGATAAATACAGACCATTTTTATAATTTTCATAAGCTTAAAAATGTATACAAATATAACTGGTATTTAGATGAATAAAAAGTGTACCATGCTTTACAGAATACCATGAAATAAGCATAAATTACACCATTTTCGTTAAGTGTTGTGCAAGAGAAATAAAAGACAGGAAACAAAAAAATATATTTATTGTATTCCATTGTGCTTGTTTCGCAATGTTTCCATTATCTCTTAATCTACTGTAATTTGTTCCAAAATAAATAATTTTCAATAAATCTGTTATTTTCCATTAAGTGGATGTGTAACATTTATATAACTTTGCAAATGAGTTAGCATAGTAAATTAATTTGAAATATTTAAAAATATCAATTATCATATTTATATGGATTTTCTTATGACTTGTAATTTTAGTGCATGCATGTCAATTCTGCACTTTTACAGAACTGTGCAGTTTTGTCTCATTACATATTTCTTTAGAACTTTAGAAATTTGATATCAATATTTTTTAATTGTGAAAAATTATTCAAATATTACATTTGTTATGTTTGAGGTCACAGCAATAATTATTTTTTAATTTTTGAAAAGTGAATTTACAATCTGCAATAACTGAATTTGTCTATTATTTTTTACTATATTTATTACTATATTTGATTTATTACTTTTTATTTATTTCTACATTTATATTACAGAATGAGCGAACAATATTATAAGATATTGAATACATACTAATATTGAAAACAAATTCATAAAATTTGTATAAGTACTTCAAATTATAATATTGCGTGACTACAGTAATATACTATGAATACTGTAAAGAGGAAGAAGTTATTTAAAGAATGATTGTAGTATATTGAAAGATTTAGACATAAAAATTAAACCTTTTATTGCAAATCAAAAAAATTTTACTGTTAATTTTCTTGTGTCGAAAAAATTAGTTTGAAAATTTTACGTATCTAATCTAATAAATTTTTCAAATATTAAATAAGTTTTATAGTTTAGAAGAGTTATTTTACTCATTTATATTGTGTAGCAACATAATTGAATGAAGACCACTGATCCAAGAGATAGCGGTTATCCTCTTATTTGAAGAAATTTTATATCTTGCACTTAATTTAACAGAATAGTTTCTAGATCAATTATAAGATCAATTATTTCCCGTATTACTTGGTAAATTATTTATCATTCAATTCTTTAAATCAGGCTAGTCTAAAGAACAATAAATGGAATAGGATAAATATGATGTATAAAATCTAGGCTCTTGTTTGACTATTTTTTATATTTTTACTTATATTTATAAAGATACAGGATATCATAATATTACAAATACTTGTAAAAGATAAATATTCATAAAATTGTTGTCACAGTTAAAAAATAAAATAGAAAAATTAATCAGTTATGAAATAACGTTATTTTATATTATATAAAATAATATGAAATCGATATCTTAATTTAATAATTTAAAAATATATACATATATGATAGAAACAAAGTCGTATGGAGAATTCACGTTACTGTTTGCTTCTTTTTTAATACTATTGTATGTTTTATATTATACAGGTCTTTATCTATGTTGCATAACTATCATATACGTTTATTTACTATCGAAATACTTTCTCATGCATCTTCGATAATTCCTGAATATTTTCGATATGACCAAATAATATCTGGAAGGTATTTCCATTATATTCTAAGATACTAGGGCTGTGCTAGGGCTAAAATTTGGATTTAATTTACTAGTTATTTCATTTAAGTGGTTTCCAATTAGTTATTAAATCGGGTATTTGAGTGTAATATTACGGAAACACATGAAATCTGATCTAAGATCTGATCAAATTTATACAAGTTAGCTAATCAGACTCGGACTTGATCGGAGTTTAATAAAGATTTTTTATTATTTATTTGGGAGTGTGGCAATTACACTATAAAGAATATATCATGACGATTTATTATTTATAAAGAAAAAATAATTAAAAACTTAGTAAGAATACTGTATACGAATAAGATTTTTTTAAATATTTTACGATTATTGCATTTTATTGATTAGCTGTATTTTAAATCTAGATGTTGTTTTGAAACGGCAACTGTTTTTTTTACATTTAACTTGGAAGTGATATTGATTTAGTACTGTGATATAATGTTGATTTAGAATCTATTTTGTACAATTAATCTATACTTCACCGAGTCTACGGTGAATTAACGGATCAAATATTTAAACTGTTGATTTATTGAAGCGAGACAAATGATAAGAAAATTAAGAATGTTAATAAAATATATGAATGCAAATTGCATTCCAAATTTGTTAAAAAAGTAATAATTTTTATAATTTTTTTAGAATAAGCCCTTAATTAAAATTAAAAAGAAATTAATCGCGAAGAAGCATTAAAATGCACAAGAAATTACAGATAATAATTCCACTCAATTTTTTTTATTAGTGTAATCCAGTAATAAAACGTAATAAAACTCTCTTTAAGTAGTTTTTAATGACTAAATATGTATGTTAGTTGTTTTAAAACATCTGTTTTATGTGGATCATGATTTGTATTCTTCAATTTAATTAATATAATAATTTATTTCGTAGTATTCGAACGAATTAAACTAATAAATAATAAAAATAAAAAATATGACTAGAGTTATATATTACAATGTGTTCCACTGATATACTTTAAAGAAAATGATGTTTAAAACTCCATTCTGTAATTTGTATTCAAAATATCATGTTAAATGGAACATTTTGTAGTTTAAATTGTAAAATAAATTTAAAATGATTTATATTAAAAGTAATAAATATATTTAATATTTCTAATCTCTTTGTGTTTAAAATGATTGTTTATTAACATTTTTAAATTAATAGTTAATCACAACTAACGCTTGGTATGCATCAATACGAATGCTTGATATGCTCAATTGCATTTTTACTAGGTTAGAATTGATTAAGTTATAAAAAGATACGAAATCTGAAATATATACTTCAAATTATTAAACATAGCAATATTGAATATGTAAGAATCACTATTGCATAAGATAACCTAAAAAGTAATATTTATTATGTAAAAATTACATAGATGTAATATGAATGCGTGCTGAGCTAAAATTCTGGAAGGTGTTCAGCTAAAATATTAATAAGAACGGAAGTTTAATCATTTCTTTGAAATAATAAACTCTGCAAGATATAAGTTAAATCAGTCTTTCTCAAGTTACAAAAATAATTAAGAAATTTGTAGCTCAGATTATTTTAAAGATATTTTTAAAATGTTCTTAAATGATATACCAAATACAGTACTTTCTCACTTTAATAGATTTAAGATTGTTCGCGTAATGCAATATTCATGAATGCGATTAAAAATTGCAAGGAAGCGATGATTTAATTTAATTGCAATTGTACTTTTTTTCTACTTTGCCTATGAACTGTGATACCGATTTAGTAAATGAAAAATGGTACTTTCATTTTTTTGCAATTCTTATTTTATTGCATCGTATCACGGAGTAGCATGATGAGATTTATTTTTTGTGAGAATAAAAATATTTGTAGGTGTTCGTTGTATAAAAATAATAATTCAATCTTGCTCATATTTGATTTTCCGGGTACATAATTTCTGATCAAATACGAGCAAAATTGATCCACTGTTTTGTTGTCTTTGTTATCTTTACTCATAAAATCAAACGAAAACCAATCTTTCACTTCATCTCATGATAAATACGGTAACCAAAAAATATGAAAATTTAAATCTCGTTATTGCTATACACTCTAAAAAGTATTATTCATCACTTTAAGATATAATCTTTTTAGTAAATTCTATTGCATAGAATTTGATTTGGCATTGTAAAAATCGAGCGCAGGATCAACATCGAAAATATCATTAATTTTGCATTTTGGAAAACAATGACATGTACACATGAAAAAAAAAGACAAATAAACATAAATTATTTTTATTCTTTTATTTTTTCACGTTAATGATTATATATTGGTGTCTTCCATAATGTGTTTTTGATACTGGTTTTGGATACGTTTTGATCCAATATAGTTTTTACCAGCATAAAGCTGAATTACTGTAGTGTAGTAATATATAGGGCTGTTTTAAAATCTATAAAAATAATGCTTGGTTAAAGACAAAATAGCTTTCGGTATATAATTTAACATATGTGCGAAAATAAGTTAGGAAAAGTATAGTTAAGTCTTATATATCTATGATTCTTAATAAGAATCTTGTGACTTTGTAAACAATTGATAAAATTTAGATTGCATAAATCGTTAATTATTGGCTTATAATTGACAATTTATACAATTTTGGTTTTATCAAAGGTGTCAATATTCAGTTAACAAACTACAATTTTTCAACAACATATGCCTCTGACATAATTATTCAGCTATTGTAATTCTTACAAATTAACATATTTGTAATCAGCGAAATAGAATGTTTAAAATTTGAACGTGTTTAATTACATTTATATTATCATCAAAAGATATAAGGCTTTTATAAATAATTATATTATAAATATAAAATTATTACATGTTACACGTATATTTAATATATAAAATACGAAATAATGTATGAAGTCATATAAATTGTAAAATTCGTTATTTAATGAAACATGAAATTTTAAATATATTTAAAAAATAAAACAACTCAAAATATAATCTTGATTTTGTAAAACTTATGTTTATTTGAATATTAATCGTTAAATTTTGAAGTTATTAAAACTTTCACAAAAATTATTACTGTATGTTGTGATTGACAATTTATAGATATACGTAATGTAAATCTTCATAGAATTTTTTAATTACGTATCAGTTCTAGATAAATTGTATCAGTCAACAGATGAATTTAAAATGCAAAGAATGGGTCTACGATTTGTTATCCGAAATATAATGATACATTTGTGTAGGCTTTATTAATGATTTCACAATTATTGTACGATACAATGATCGCAACAAATATAAATTATTCAAAATTTTAAATGAGCAAATAATTAATAATCATGACTTTCTATGGACATAAATGCTTATACTAAAATTTGGTTCCTATGCAATATAATAGTTATTGATAAAATATTGGATAGTTATTATTATGATCATCACATATAAAGTTCAAATGTTTCGTTAGTTAATATCTGTAAACAAAAAACTTTAAGTTTAAAGTTCACTCAAAAATTATATTATTTTCTTTGTTATTGGCTAACAGAAGATTGTCTTTTTTATTATTCTCACAATGCATGAAAACTAAACCAGTCTTTTTTTGTAAGCGATTCAGTTCTCAGATATAATTTCCAGTTTTTTATTATGATTTGTGAGTTCTATTCAGATTTATTTTATACGGCATTCATCCTTTTTGACTTTGAAGGAGTTGATAAAACATTTAGCTTAACTGATATTGGTATTTTTGAAGAGTAGATATGAATTCAACATAAATTTTAACAGTATAATATTTAATATATTTCATAAAGATAATAAATAATACTGAATTATTATAATTAATAATATCAAGTTATTTAGTTTATCTTTCTAGTAATTGGAGCAATGTTATATATTTTTATATTTGTAAAATTTCCGTGATTAATTCCATGATTACTTTTTAATTAATAGAATATAATTTAACATATGATGTCCATATCAAGCACTAATAAAAGGGTTTGTAATATGGATATTATATGTTAAATTATATATGTGAGAAAGTAATGTTAATCTTTAAGAAGAGGATAAACTACTAGTGTTACCAAGTCATCAATATTTAATGTCTTTGTAATTAAAATTTGTATTTTCATTTATTTGTAATATTAATTATCAAAGTCATCTTTCAAATCACGTGGAGAATGGTACTAGCTATTAAAATTTAAAGTCAGAAACAATAAAAATTCAAGTTAGAAATAAAAGAAAGTGAACAAAAAATTACACTATTATTACCTGCACATATTATACTAGTTTATGCTTTTTTTCTTATTTATTCAATTGAAATTAATATTGATTAGTTGATTTGGAATGTTACTCTATTCGGTTAATTAAAAAATTCAACATGTATGCAACATGTTTACTTTGGAATTATATAATTTTAAAGATACCAATCCACTTAGTTCTCCTCTTAATATGATATAAATATGTAGACAAAATTAAAAAGTTGATTTATACACTCACTATTATTTAATACATATTGTATTTAACTGTATTAAATTTTTTGATATTGTGTCACTTTAGGCTTCATCATCGAACTTAACATTTTAAGAGGATATAAAATATTCGTTTATTACAAAAAAAGTAAAAAGTATGGAAATGTAAATATTTAAAATAATAGTTATTTTTATTGAGATGCATTTATTCAATCCTCTCTTTTCGATGGAATTGTTTAAAAAAAGAAAACTGAATTTTAAAGTAAACTGAAAACATCGTGAGATGATACGAATTCCAAGCATACGTTTTTACTATGTAACATTTTTAAATTCGAATCGTTTTACTACGATCACAAATATCATTTTCATTTATTTAAAATATTTTTCAAAAAAAATTTTTTTGTTTTTTTATTCTGTTGGTAATAGATGAACATTTTATATTATTTTAATAAAAAATTTATCACTTCCATTTTATACTTACAAAATGTTAAAATTTGATAAAATTTATATTAAAGTTCAGAAAAACATTATAGCCATTGATATAAATTTTATGATAGTTTAGCAACTAATTAAATCAAATAATATTCGTTAAAAACTTAACATACAAGAGCTATTGAGAAAGTAAGACCCGTTGACCGATAAAGAAAGCAAAAATATTGCTAAATAAGAAATATTTACATAGACTCACTAGCTGCTTCTCATCATAATCATCATCATTATTAAGGCATTTACCGTAACGGTGCAACATCATTTGTATGGCCATGTAATAGAAGTCTGCCGCTAAAGTCCAAAACCACGAAGTTACTTTAGTCTACAGTTCAGCGTCGTTGTGGAAACGCTTTACTACTAGAAAATGCTTCATGAGATGGAAGAGATGAAAGTCACTTGAGGCGAACTCGGAACTGTATGGTGGATGGTCGAAGATCTCTCATCCAAATTAACTGCCTGCTTGAATTTGGTCCTCACAGGTGAAGCACTATATCACCGATGCTTGGATTGTTGCTTTGTTTCTGGTGTAGCACGCGACATCCATGTTTCATCCCCAGTGACAATATGGTCGAGAAACTCGTCACCTTTTTTCCAGATGCTAGCGGTAGATTCATGTGACATGGGCATACAATTGATGGTGTACCGTTACGATAAATACGTTAATACTAGTGGTAATTATGTTGAGAAGCAGCTAGTGAATCTATGTAAATATCTCAACAAATATTCTTACTTAGTGACGCTTTCGTTACTTACTTTCTGAATGGTCCTCGTAAATGAAGTATTAAAATAAGTATAAAATAAAAATCTTTTATAAAATAAAATATTTTGAATTGAAAATATATGAAATAAAATTTTTTTAACTATTATGAATTATATAATGAAGTTTTAGGTATTCTCTATATATTAATATATTACATATTAACCAAAATATTGAGATAAATCTTTAATTTCATTATTTTCGAAAATAATCATAATTAGCATTTTTATCAAAAATGTTAGTAATGTATTTTTAATTGATTTTAAACGGAAATTAAACTGATTTTCATTGCGTTAAATGGATAAATTAATATACACAATTAAACGTGTAAACCAGTTGTAATGATTACAGTTACTATAATTGTGTACTTGTAAAATTAGTTGTATTTTGTGCTTTGAGTATAAATTAAATTTATATAATCAGCTAAAATTAATTATAGTACAAATTTCTTCTCCAATTTATATTAAAATGACCGCGAGTTTTAATATGACTCAATTAAAAACTCGATTACTGTATTAAATTCTAAGATATAAAAATATACATTATATATAACATTAAATATACTGAAAATGTACATTCAATATTGATAGTAAATAATGTACACATGGAAAAAAATACACTGAAACAAATATTAAGTATTCTCTGAAAATTATGTACATGTAGAAATAACAAAAATTTTATTTCTTATGAATAGTAAAATTTCTGACAGTTGTATGGTACAAATATGGTAAACAGTTTAAAAAGGGATTTGATTTTGTGCTCGATTCATTAGTCACGCTATACTAATATAGTATGATCAAATATACGAGATTATTGATTACTACGGTGTGTTGTATTACTGCTGCACTGTTGTTAAAATCTGTTCATTTGAAAAAAAAGTTTTTAGCAAATAATTTGGCAAATATTCTTACAGATGATCTGACTGAATCTAAAATTAGTCAAACTAATTTGTGACATTAAATATATTAATAAATTTTCTCAGGTAATTCATTTTCCACACTCAGAATAGAATTGCTGTCTCTCGAGATAGTAGTCTTCATTTCCTTCGGCTAAATTATCTTGAATTATAGTGCAAACTAATTAAGATAGTTTCTTACAGAAAACTGAAAATCTATTAGTT
>JABFOX010003112.1:0-10664 GCA_022817665.1 Axea sp. ZL-2020
ACATTTTTTCATACTTTGGATAAACTTTATTGAATAATATAATTGCCATCATTATTTATGACTTCTTGCCAGAGTGATGGCAATTTGTACATCCCATTTTTAAAAAATGTCTTTAAAGAATGTTTTTAAAAAACTGATTGTAATCGGAGCGGACAGAACTTTCCGGTAGACCTAATATATTAAACATTGTTAAAAATCAGTTCAATTATGTTTTAGACTTAGTTTTGATTTCGTAATTGAACCTGTTTCAAAATTTTTCTCTGAGTTTATATAAGTTGTTTTTATTACAAATTGTATGATATATTATTAAGAATTATGTAATAATATATTAAATGTTATTATTATATAAATATTAAAACTTTATATTTTATATATTATTTCTCAGGTTAATTTTAATATTTCTTGTATAAACTATAATATAATATGTTTATAAATATTTATTTATTTAAAATAAAATCTAACTGGAATAAAATGGTTATCAATTGTTGATATTATGTAAATTTCGTTGCATATGCCTTTAACATTTAATGTACAAGTTTAATCTTATTTTAAATTTCCCGCCAGAATTTGACCAAAATCCTAAACTTTATTCAACATGGCGACCTCCTCAAGTGGACACTTCTGAGCTGTCTGTTCATATGTACATGCCTATCCAGTAGTATATAGAGATCTCTCCACGACACTGCTACCTCTCTTTTTTCACACACATTTCTCTCATTCTCTCTCTTTCGCTCCCTCACTCTGACATGTATTTGGAAATAAAGATATTATTGGTGTATTAACACAGCGTCATCTACCGGTGAGAATTTATAATTCATTTTGAATAGTAACATATATCTATTACTAAGTAATATTTTTATTACAAAAGTTATATAATCTTATTTTTATACAGATCCGATCGGAATTTAATCAGACATCGAAAAAGATTCCTAAACCCATGCTCGAATGTGATACTTTTTGCCCGATTTCTCTACTTTTCCAAATTAGTCTTGTAGTAGCGACATCTTTCAGTGAAAAGGAAACAATAAATTTGCCTTATAAGAATGGCAATTTCAAATGAACCAGGATCGGCTAGAAAATAATCGATGTCCTAAACATGAAACAGTAACTGATATGTTATTTAAATGTATTAAGTATCGAAATGGCGCGAAAGTAAGTGCATATATAGATGGCGCTGTGTTTGCTTTGTTTTCTTCAGTGGATAATATCATTCTTTCCTTTGATATTTCGTAGATGACAATTTGACGTTGTTATAGAATCAAATTGCGTGTACTTTTTCCCATAGCTATCAGTCTACGGTCAAATTTGACATTGTATTGAGTTTTGATAACGAGGACCGGAAGTTCTATAAACAGAGAATCATGAAGTTGCAAGAAAGATGGCAACCGAATGAAAGATTAAAGATAGTTTTTTGTACAGAAATAATTCAGTTTTATTTCATGTTGAAGAATACCTGAAATAACGTTCTTCTTTCGAAATTTTTAATTTAGTTTCTAACTGGCACAGATTTTTTTTTTATAAAATTCTTTTTTAACTTATTAAATTTAAAAGAATAACATTTTTCTTTCATTTATGTATTTTTTTTCAATGAAACACGATAAAATTATTTGTTATTAAAATAAATAATTTCGGTTTAGCTTATAACGAAGAAATGGACTTTAATATTTTAATAATATTTTTTAATATTATTTAAGATGTATTAATATTTGTTTAATATTATGTTTTATATTTTAAAAATATTATTATAATAATAAATATTAAATGATATTTAAAAATATTGGTAGGATTTTACTATGGAACACTTTGCTTGAAGTTGGCTGCACAATTTCCAGTTTGAAGTTATACATCACAGAAGTCACGTGGCGAGACACAGTAGACGAATTTGTGGGCTACTGGAATTTGAGTAGATATTAGTTTTACATAAAATCCAATTTTGGTTTTAATTTAAATCTCAAAGATTTATAGTTAACTGATATTTATCAGTTATATTTTATATTATAAATATACTATTTTATTTTTAACTGTATTTTGAAATAAAAACTTATTTTACACACACACATATATATATATATATATATATCTTATACTTCATTTAAATAAATTTAAATTAAACCTTTTTTATTCATATAATGTATAAAAATACTAAGGAATTTAACACGTTAGTAGTTTTATTAGTTCTTTTAAATTTAAACTAACGAATATAAAAAATTGTTAGTTTCACAATTTTGTAACAATTTCATTTGTAATTTCAGATTAAAATTAACAGGTAACGAAGGCTTGATTTTACTGTACGACGACTTGCTTGAAGTTGTCTGCGCCAGATAGTTTGAGGTTATATACCACGGAAGTAACGTGATAAACAGTACACGAATTGCGAACTTTTTGAATTTGAATTGTGTTAATCAGTTTAAATATTTCAGTTTAACTTTTGTTTTTAATTCCAAGCTTATTTTACATAAATGTCATAGATTTTATTCCCATAATTGTAAAGAGAACCTTTCTACTGTTATTCGTATGTAAAAATACTAATAAAATTAACAAAATATTAATTTTGTTATCGTTTTTTATAACAAAATAAATGAAACTAACAAATTGTTTAATTAATTTATATTCAGTTAGTTTAGACATTTATTTAAAACAAGCTTTGAATTAAAAATAAAATTTAAATTGAAACTATATATGCATAATGAAATATAAAATTCAAAAAGGCCTCAAATTCATCTGTGTTTGCTCACGTTACTTCCGTGGTATATAACCTTAAACTGTTAGTTGACGCAGCCAACTTCAAGCAAGACGTACAGTAAAATTCAACCTTAAAAATATTTTAGAAACTTTTTTTTGCAACCATAATATTTTTATATCATTTTATGAATATTATTCTGTGATAGGGAATATTTGTTTTTGCATATATATAAGATCCTATATATATATGGGATTTGATTTATTACCAAACGATGAGTTCCCATCTTTTCCGTTACGTGCGCCACCATCTCTCTTACGTATTTTAATGACGAACGCGTGTCAATCGTCATCAGGGAATACAAACTTCATATAATTTGAGTTACAAAAATTTTAGTTGATTAGGCACACTTCAAGATGGCGTTGTCATCACACCTAAAACAAATGTGAACTCAAAAGCGGATCTTAAACATCTTACTTCAACGTATTTAATAAATTTAAATTTAACCAATTTTCCACGTTGATACACATTTTGATGAAGTGTCAATTGTGATTACCCTGTAAATTGATTTGATCAAAGCGCAATATGAATAAAGTTCATATATAAAAATATAATAAAATCAAAATAAAGCATATTTCGTCTGTATATTTTTACTAAATAAAATTTACTAAGTGGGATCTTTAAAAGTAAACTTTCATTAATCAAGTATTTCATGTTTTTATCGTCAGTTGTGTCTGTTTCCTGTTTTGATTTTTTAGTAAAAACAGTGTACTGCATTATTTTGAATTTTCAATTACATATACGTGCAAATTTCTTATATTACAAATATTACATTGTATTTAATAATATAAAGTTTTACTGCTATTTTATAATAAAGAAATTAATGTTTAAAATGTGTTATTTTTTCGTTTGTCGTTTTGAACAATTACATTACATTTAAAAAAAAATTGCATTTATTTTATATAAATAAACACTTACGCTGCATTTATATTGAATGTGATTACACAATAGTAATAATAGTAATAATTTAATTTTAATAAATCGATTCTCTAATAGTAAATATCATGAAAAGTATTATTTTAAATTACCCGCCACATGCTTTTAGTTTTGAGGTACACAAACTGGGGCGCTGAAGTCGGTAAAAGTGAAAACATTGCTGTTATGGAAGTTTGTACCGATTGTTGACATTTATTATTAATCATATTTTGCGTTATTATTAATCATACATTGACTTGAAGCGTTACTTAACCTTTCGCACAAAAATCCGCGTTTCTCAGATTACTACTAGCGCACGGTGGAAAAAATAGCAATTAAAATATAACTGAAATTGTGGTTTATCTATTTGGAAATGTTAAATTCTTAAAGTGGTCGTGTCAACGGGTAATATAATTTCATTTTGACGAATTAATATTTTAATTTAATTTTAATTTAACATTTATAAAGTGAAGACTTAAAATTGTTACCAAATACATATATAAGTATATAGTAAATATAGTTATTATTTACTAGGAAAATGTAACACCAAGAACGAAAATTGCAATGAATATATTCGTTTTACAACGTATAAATAAAAAAATAAAAACATTAAAAATATATCAAAAAGAATCAACAATAAACCAAACAATCACAAATGAAAAACATTTGCAAAAACTTTGCAAAAGTAAGACATTTTGCAAAGTTAATAAAACTGGAAACATTATCCTGGTGTAAAATGCAGGATCAATGTTATTTAGAGATTAAGGAACTACAAATAAAACTAATGCGGATTACATTTTTTCTTGGTTTTTTATATTGTCGAAAAAAAACTTTCTTTCAGTTTATATAAATAATCATAGTTACAGATGTCATCAATACCAAATACAAAGTTTTTATACAACAACAAATGCTGAAATAGACATGGAAAGAACATCTTTCTGTTGGCGGTAAAAGGCTGAATTACGAAATCAGAAACGGCGCCATTCACAACCGTTAGAAATGACTTCCCTTCCTACTCAATAATTCAGGAAGACACAAATTATCGCAAAAACACGCCAAACGTGAGATCAAACAGTTTTTGGACCTACTCGTTAGATCATTCTAGGTCCTTATAAGGATCAAATTGAACCGTCGAATCAGCAATTCTGATCGAGACCCGATTTCAGCTCGATGAGACTTTCCTGCAAATAGACCTGCGCGTAACTCCACATGGGACCGCTCGATGCCTAGTTTTCTGTGGGATATTCGTTATAAAAAAATGATACGACAAGTTGTTAAACGTTAATGGATATTTTTATCGTAGTAAAATGAATGATTTCTTTTTTTGCGACGAAACGTAATTTGCACCGAAGTGAGGGAAATTAGAAAAGAGCATTGAAGCTATTTATTTTGAATGCAATTTTCATTTCATTCAATGATATTGGTCAAACGCTGGAGAATGGATGAAGAAAATCATCTTTTACCATCCTCCTGTACTGGTGATATATATACTTTTACCGATTTATACACTGCGGTAATTCAAAACCGTGCTTATTAATAAAAGGCAAACGCACGGATCTAAAGCAGGTCTTGGGATATTTCGTGTCTCGATTTTTATCGCATTTGCGTGCAACATTTGAGCTTTCGTGCATTTGTCCCACAAGCAAATCCGTACATAAATACGTGTCAAGTGTTTTCAACATTTGAGACGTTATTTTTGAAAGCGGAATAAGTCTATTTTGCCATATCGGATATTTAAGAATTAGTTTTTGAACGAACTCAAAACTATTGGCAAAGTTTCATCAATTTTGATAGTAAACTTTGTGGAATTTTAAAATGCAATAATGATTATTAAAAATGTTTAAAAAAAGAATGCAGGGTTTTTTGCGCCAAATGGACTTTAATGTTATAAGAAATAAAAATAAAAAGGAAAATATTCCATATTTTTATACACTTGACTTTACTGAAATTAATTTTTTAATGCAAAAATATATTAATTAAATATAGATATTTATATGCAGGAATAATTAAGTTTATTAATAATAATAATTCCATTCATTTTCAATTTGCCCGCCATTTAATTTTAGTACCGTTGCACACTGGCAGAAGCGCTAAAGTCGGTAAACAAATGTATATTTAACACTTTAAGCGCCGCGTCAGTCATTAGTGAACTTTCAGTTCGTAAGTTGTCAGTCACACATGACTGACAATGAGGTTGAATTTCGACAGCGTCAGTCACATATGACTGACAATGAGGTTGAATTTCGACAGCGTCAGTCACATACGACTGACGCGAAGTAATATTTCAATGGAACTGTATCATGCTGGGCAAAGGGTAGGACGGACGAAACAGACTTGACGCTTAAGGCATTGCCTAACGAAAAATGAAGTAAACCAAATAAGTATGCAAATAATTGTTTTACACATATGAATTATTTTTTAATATGAACAAATTGTACTTATTTTATTATATTTTATTCTTTACAGTTTATTATATTTAAACATAATTGATAAATATTATATTGTAATTAATTAAATTTTGTACACATTTTATTATAAATAAACGTTATATTTATTGTATTTGAATACACAACCTTAATTACAATATAAATTTAATAGTTCTGTTAAGTATAGCAATAAATATCAATAAAAGTCATATTTTAAATTGCTCATGATTTGATTTTAGTATCGAGGCACGTTGATAGAGGTGCTAAAGTCGCGAAAAAAGTGAACACATTTGTCTTATGCTAATTTCGTACTTCCTGAAGTGGAATTTTACTGTTGTTCATGCTTGAGTTAAGCTGGGGTTATGTTTGGATTTCGTTTCGATTAGGTTAGAGTTTCGTTTTGGTTTTAACCAGGGGGTTGACACACCAATGCTAAAATGCAGTAAATCTTGAAGCGTTAATTATCCTCTGTGGCTGAAGGCGCTAGTAGTCATCCGACAAAAATTCGTCTACTACAGTTTTGATGAGTTTGACAAATAATTGTAACTTATATTCGCGCTATTTTATACAAATTATAAGAAAAATGCGTGCAATGAAATTTGATGTGTTTTAATATATTTTATAGTTCACTTATTTATGTTCTCTATATATTATTAAACTATCTATTTAAAGTATTTGAAATAGTGTATTATATTTTTTACTTTTCATTTTCTATAATTTTTAAATATATTTAATAAAAATTTTTTTTTTAAATTACAGTGGCCAAAATTAAAAAAAAAAAATACATTGTTCAATTCAATATATTTAAATAAATTATATTAATTGTAGCATAATTAATTAAATACTAATAGTGCCTTGTTAATTTTAAATATTTTCTTTTCTATTAAATTCCATTTTTTTAATGGTTTATAGTTTATTTATATAATATTTTTTGAAATGTTTGTTGTACATATTTTGTACGTAGTTTATTTAAGTATTTATATTTAATTATTATTTAGGTATGTATTTTATATAAGCATTTTATGCCTAGTAATTGTATATCACTGTTTGATAAAAATTCTTATAAACATTTTTATACAGAAAACTGAGTGTGATTAAAGTTCAGAATTATTTATCTTAATATAATTTTGAATTACACTATTTAAATATTATCATTGTATATCTACTGTATACTGATTTTCATTTCAAGTGTAAATCTAAATCAAAGTTCATTTCTCATAAAGATCTATAGTATTACATAAATCGTTATATTCTTTTTCATATAAGTTCTTACATAATTTCTAAAATAAAATTTTACATGATAGAACAAAAGTTTTTGTTCGACAATATTAAAACTAACAAAATAACTTTGATCTATTTATCCGAATAAGTTATTTATTATCTGATTCTAAATAACTTTGATCCTGCATTATACACAGGATAATGTTTTCAGCTTTATTAACTTTGCAAAAATTTTTTTGCACAGAAAATAATGCCGACACTGTTCTCTTACTTTGTTTTTGTTTGGCTTACTGTTGATTCTTTTTGATATATTTTTAATATTTTAATTTTTTTATTTATATATTTCAGAATGAATATATTCATTGTAATTTGCGTTCTTGATATTACATTTTCCTAATAAATGATAATTCACACATATATATTTTACCAAATAAATCATCAATTCAATGTAAAATAAATCAATTTTCTTATTTGAAATTTTATTAATTAAAATAAAATTTTTTAAATTTGATTTCTTATGATTATTATTATTATTATTATTATTATTTAGTAGTATTATTTATTTTTTTGTATTCTTTTTTAAGAATATTCTTATTGTTTATGAAATTTATGCACAGCACCATTCAAACATAAAAGATATAAATATGCTGGAATTTAAAATTCACACTTTGACAGTAAAGTTTAAGCAAGCAGATGAAAAATATAAAAAACATAAAAGAGAAAGTTTTATGACAAAGTCCTGAATTGCTCAAAGCTGAATTAGGATTTGCTTTAACTATGACTATTACAAACGGAATTATTTCACTTTCAAAAAAAGTAATTTTGCAATATTACTTTTAGCTGAAGTTCAGCTGATTATTTTATCAAGAAATCATGCTTCATTTAATGTACACTTAGTCAAAGTACTGGGAATATCGTCTTCGTCGATATTTGTGGTTTGGCACACAATTTGCGCTAAAAACGTCGATTTTGACCAAACATTCATTTTCGGAACAAATGTTAGTTGCGATAATAAATGGTTTGGTATGTAAAATGTGTTGTTAAAAGTACGAAAAACGCATTTTCTATTGAAAATCACATCAGTTTGGATCACAAATTCCTTTTCTGAAGAAGTGCGAAACATGAGATTTCAAGTTTTAAAAAGACGATTTTTATGCTATATGAGATTTCTAAAAACATTAATTTCGATAATAAATGTACTTGGTATTTCAATTCTGTCGTTAAAACGTGCCAAAAACGCGTGCTACATCGAAATCCACATTAATTTCAAGCAGAAATAGGATTACTTAAAATGAAGCAAAATCGACTATTCAAGGCCTGAAAAGTCGATTTTGACCCAAAAATGTGATGTCATAAATCGTATTTGTTTTGAGTTTAAATTAATTTGGTGTATCAATTTTATCGTTAAAACGTGCCAGAAATGGAATTTACATCAAAATCCACGTTCATTTCGAACAGAAACACGATTACTAAAAATGAAGCAAAATCGACTAATCAAGGCCAAAAAAGTCGATTTTGACCCAAAAATGTGATTTCATAAATTGTATTAGATTCGACTTTAAATGAATTTGGTACATCAATTTTATCGTTAAAACGTGCTAAAACCGCATTTTACATCGAAATCCACGTTAATTTCGAGCAGAAATAGGATTACTTAAAATGAAGCAAAAGCGACTTTTCAAGGCCTAAAAATCGAGTTTGGTGCAAAAATGTGATTTCAGAAATCATATTAGTTTCGACTTTCAATGCATTTGGTATATCAATTTTGTCAAATCTGTTGTTAAACTGCGTGAAAAACCTTTTTTCTATTGAAAAGCAGGTCAATTTTGATCACAAATACGTTTTCTATCGCTACGCAAAACCCGAGATTTCAAGCGTTAAAATAACTTAAAGCAATCCCAGAAAACACATATGAAAAATGTTTCTGTATTCTGAAAACCGCTGGCATGTATCTTGCAACAAATGGAGAGTCTATTTTAAAATTAACAAAATAAAACGTGTTGATTAATTGAAAACTGTCTGTTTTACTTAACAATTCCCGCCAATTCTTTGACAAAACTTACGAATACATTATGAACACGATATTTAAATTTTACTAAAATTACTATTAACTCATCTCTGACCTAAAGACTCCTCCACCTTCAAAAATAGCGTCTCATTTCAGTTACATTTTCCCTAGCAATATCGCCACGTCCTACAAAATTCCTTTTCCAATAAATAATTCCTCGTTCGTTTAAAACCAAAATTCCTTATTTCCAATTTCAAAACCTCTCACCTCCTTACACCGCCCTGTCGATTCTAAAAGAGTCAAAACTAAAACGGCAAAATACGAGCAACCTCCCGTCACGCGTTTCCTCGCAACGCACCTCACACTCGAACAGCGCCAACGATTTTTCGATTACTCAATGAACTTATTTAATAAACCTTACAATGCATCGGCCATGCGAAAGTGATTATATATGAAGGCTAATTATCATCAACCGGATCTGCTGATGTCTATGATTATACGCCAACGGTTAATCAAGAAAACGTTGCGCGCAGCTGAATCTGAACGCTCAAATTAATTTATTCAAATTCCTCGCGTGAAACGAAATTCAGGTGTTCACGGTTCACGATAAGTGAACATCTCGGGTGGTTCAGCAACAAATTGCAAGCGCGAAAAATGCGCGGGCGTATGCTTTTGTCGCGATTCAACACAATTCGGTTGAACGCGAAAACAAGAAAAAAAAAAAAAAAAAAAAGAAAAAGAAAGACCCGGAGTCGGAGGATGAGGAACTGAATCGCAGTAAAACAGAATCCGTTCTCCGCTTGTGATGTTATCTGGCAAAAGAAAGAGCAACGAGCAGCAAAGACAAAGAGGAGACAGAAAACATAGGTTTGGATGAAGATGCAAAATGGACCAACAGTCCGAGTGGGGACCTAGATTAAAAGTAAAGGAGGCCATCCTTTGAGACTCAGAGCAATCTCAGATCTGGAAGAGTCACAGTTGTTGTGTTAACGGGATTGGTGCAAGACGTTGTTTATGAAAATTGGTCTTGCACGCACGTCTCATCGCACAGTCGACGGTTAGTGTCAGTGACCAAATATCGAGTTGTATGTCGAACAAAAGTGTTTTCGAAAGTGACGTTACTAGGAGCAAGTATTCTTTCGTTTCATTTGATTCACGAATCGCTGCTCGGCGCATCGTTCTTGCACGAGATTTGCTTTAATTGTCCCTCGCAGAGTCTGCCCGAGAACAGGTGCGGGGTGTCCCGAACCGAGAGCATGGGTTGCATTTACGGCCTTTTGTTCGGTAAAGCGTCGCGCGCGCGAAGTGGGCACACAGCGTGAGTGTGGACGGGTGACGGATGCGCAAGTGTGCC
>JABFOX010003113.1:0-10664 GCA_022817665.1 Axea sp. ZL-2020
CATATAATGACTTTATTATATTAATAAAATATATTTACTAATATTTTAATATATTACTAATAATATAAACTATTTATTCTTATAATTTCTTTATCTATTATAATTAACTAAATACAAACTATTTATATTCTTTATTTATAATAAAATTTTTTTTTTTTTTTTTTTTTTTTTTTTTTTTTTTTTTTTTTTTTTTTTTTTTTTTTTTTTTTTTTCACCGTTAGAAACGTTTTAAACTGAAAATTGTGAAATATTTTTCATACAATCCTAACTTTTATAAGGTACTCTAAATGCATAATTCATTTATTTTAAGTTCGTTCGACTCAAACATTTTTTATTAGAATATTCTTTATCTTAAAACTTATTTCATTTAAGCAATAAAATTGTAAAATTTAAATGCCGCAGCAAAAATTATCATCTTATAAATGTACCATGTCTTGACAAATTATGTACATCACATTTAATTAAGTCGAAAAATTAATTGCTATCTCTACATGCTGTCCAATTAAAGAATATTTTTACTAGGAGCACTTCCGTTTTCTTTCGTCGAAATTTCGCTTTGTGGACTGAAGTCTACTCTAGTTGCGCTGCTAAAAATAGTGACCTCACGAAAGAATAGTGGTACCAATTTCCTGGAAAGGAATGTAGAACACTCCCTCGCTTTAATCATGCCTTCGATACCGAACATTTTCTTGCAGAGAACCTATTTTGGTTATCGACATCTTTCGCTTCTCGATTAGTGTCGAATTTGTCCTGTTCGATATCACTGGTCAAACGAAAATTTTAGGTTCTCTTGCGGAAATAAATAATTAATCGCAATATGGATCACTTTACTCAATGACACTGAAAGTTCACAATCTTTGAATAACACAATTGAAAATATGTATAAATATGAAGGCTGAATTTTAATCAAAAATTCCGATCAAACATTTAAGAATGGTGGAAATAGAAACTATAAATTTAAGCGTCAATCGGCCTAGCATTGGAAAAGTTGTTTGAAGTTACAAGTGTTCAAATCTTAATACCAAGAAAACGTCTGAGCCGCCACTCGTTTATTTTGCGCCAGCTATTTTCACTGCCGTTTCTCTGCATATCGTCATTATGTTTGCATTCCGAGTCAATGATCGATCCGCGAGCCGTCTCAATTTTAAAGACTCATGTTCTTGCCAAACTTCTTACAATCAGGAAGTTCTATCCCTTAGTTCTGGCAATTATGATTCCTTGGTTCTTATTTTAAACTTGACAATTTCTTTGTAACGAAGAAAATTACGTGAACAGTAAAATAATATACGAACAATGTTGGAATTCATTAAAGCCTGATTTATTCAGTAAAATTAGATGCAATGAGAACCCTATTTAGGTGTAATTACATGAGCGTTGATTGACGAAAAAGAGTCTTTCCTCATTTTCCCGTTTCATCCGCGAAGCTTTTATTAGAAGTAAGGCTCGTGCCAACTCGATTGTATCTCACTGGAATCTCGTTAGACGCGCTCGACGAGACGGAAATGAGTCCCGACAATTGTGTTCCATGCCACGTACGGTCATGTACAAGACAGAATGGAGAATAGAACCGCGCCACCGAGGGTGGAAAAGGACGATGAAATTTTTCGTATGGTGTGACGTTTTTTGATTGTGACATTTGTTATTTTATTTCTCCGAGTTAAACAAAACTTTTGTTTATGAAAATTGCACACAGCGTTCAGTTTATGTTTCTTATACTCGGCGCACATTATGGGACCGAAAACTTGTTTCAAGGTAATTTTCATCAAATATTTTTATACGAAATCTTACTACATATGAGTAACGGCTTCTAAACTTCAAGATTATTTTGTGAATAAAAAATATAAACCGAACGCTTTTATTTAAAAAAGTATTTATGAAGCATGTTGCTTGAGATGTCAAATATTTTATGAATTTCTTTATTTATTCACGAATATGATAATATGTTAAAATTACAGACATTTTTAAATGTATACAAAAATATGTCTCAGTTTTTATATACATATTTAACTTTTATAATTTTATATATATATCTATTTTTAGTTACTGCTTACACTCTACGACTAATATAATGAACATAATACAATTACGCTGATTTACTTTGATGGTTTATTACTTGAATTAGATAGACCAAATATAAATTAAAAAATGTATGCATAGAATTATAATTGCAGCTTTATCACGTAGTGGTATATATAAATTGAATTATTTATTGTAAACATTTTAAGTATCATTATTCAATGTTTAAATTAATTAATTTACTAAAAACAAATCTTATAATATTACTACTTGTATAACATCTAACAGAAATGTACGTGAAAATAAATTTCGATAAAAAATAAAATAATAAATGTAACACACATCGTGCACTTTATGCAACTGATATAATAAAAGTCAATATAAATAAACGTAATCGTAATAAAGACATTTTATCGTTACATTTATTCCATAGAGAATTTATTTTGGATTAAATGTGCCTTAAATCATTATGATATATGAATCTCCCTTTGTAAGAGCTTTGCGTAAAATGAAAATACATATTTTGCTTGCAACAAAAATCAATGTAATGTAATCATTTTAAAATTTAACGTATTATAGAAGTTTCAGCTTACATCCAATTTTAATTTCGTTTTGTATAAATATTCATTATATTTATGACATTAAACAGCGTAAATAGGAAAATAAGATAACAGAAAAATTGTTTAATTGAATTTTGTAATACTATGCAAATAATAAATTAAGCGAATAAAATATTTAACTCTTTGAAGCAATATTAATAATCGGGTAATAAAAAAAATTAATATAAAATAGTACTAATAATTTTCAAACGTTGACATAAGTCATTAAACTTTATATACTCAAATTAAAAGGCGTTTATTGCAAACCAGTTTTATTATAACTAATAGCGTTGTAAACTACAATTTCACTGTTAAAAACATAATTTTGGATTTATATAATTTTCTGTAAATATTGGACATTTTATTTAATAATTTATTTAGATGTTTATATTGGATAAGAAAAGCACGTAGATCATCAGATTAGATATTAATTTTTTCAGTTTGTCTAAAAGTTTTTTTCTTCGGTACGTATATAGAGTATGTATATTTTGAATTCTGCATATATAATATGATGTTATTATCTATTATATACAAAATTAATATAAATAATTGATCCTGGATGCTATTTCATTATTTTATGAAATGCACCAAAAATTGATGTTAAACAAGTACCAATGCTTAATGATGTTTTTTATATTTTACTGTTAAAATTATGTATAAATATTTAACCAGAGTAAAAATATATTACTTTAGTGTACAAAGCTCTTAATTAAAAAATGAATACCAATTATAAAAACCAATACTAATCCATTTGGTGGGTTAATATGCGAATTCTTTCGCGGAAAATTTAACCATTTGACTTTTTATTGCTTATATATATTCATAAATTAAAAAATAAATCTCTCTTACTTTGTACGGTTTTTAAAACCATATTCTCAATGAAAGCCACAATAATTCATATTTAATCGCACCCACAGATAGATTCGCATATAAAAATCATTTTTGAGATCTTTTTGGAGACGAACCTTTATAGTTCTAGGATTAGGTAGTTTATAGTTTTCCCCTTAGGTAGATAATAGGCATTCAAATAAAAAATCTTTAATAGGCTTGTATAAGTGTTTCTTCGATATATATTTCATATCTATATGATGATTTTAGCCACTAGAAAACCCTATTACGATTTTATTAAGGTCCTGTTGAGACATTATTAAGACCATTTTCTTTCGTGTAACCTTTTTCTGCACAACTAGTCTTTATCAGTACTTGACTCGGTGGTAGGATTTTGAGTATTACTTTTTGGAGTATAGATCTATTACAAGAATAAGGTATAATTTATCATTTTCTTCCCAGGATTTTTTTTTTATTTTTGAAAAGTTTATATACGTATATAGTAATTTAACATATATATATATACACAATTATGTGTTAATACATTACTGGAAACAAACTGAATATGTGCTTATTTTTTTAGTCACATTTAAAAATTTAATTCTACACAACATGTATATCGTACTTTATAGCTTTAGCAAAGAGAATAAAAGTAATGTGTTCTTAAATGTATAAGTGCACTTGCATTAATTATATATATAATAATACATGACATATGTATGATACATGTATATTTTTACTGGGGTAATTCCTAACTTTTCTTTACCTACTCAAAAACTTTCTTAAAATTACCGTATACCAACAACCGCTTCCACTTTTGTGACACGTTTTTTTCTCTCGGAAATGACTCGTGCAAAGCAAACATAGTCACCGAACTTTATCTTTGACGCTTGTTTGCCTTGATGACGATTAAAGAATGCTTTTGATGAGTCCTCAACCAAGGGGGCGTTACGCTACTCGAACTTCACAAGCGGACTGGCGAAAGTTGAAGCATTTTGCCGGGATCGAATTGAAGAAGCAACCAAATGCTTTTGTCACAGAATATCAACGCAGGATGGACGACCATGAGATTCAGTCGACGGTGGAGTCGATTTTGGGATCAGGAGTCAAAGTGATCGATTGTGAGAAAAAATCATGCGTACAAGAGGAAGAGGTGCTTTTGATCAACGGGGTACCGATTTCTCTCGAAGGCCCCGACGGAGTTGCGATAAGGGAGGCCATGATAACCGGTCAGGTACCGCCATGTGATCTTCTCAACCGCATCCTTATCAGGGCCGGCATCCAAAGGTATCGGCGTAAATTTCGTGACGCCAAACAGACGCTTATCTCGCGTCATTCGACGGCTTTTATTTCAAGGCACACGTTATTCCGCGCGAAATGTTTCAGATAAGAATCTGCGGCTCGAGACGCGTCGAATGAGATTCGGCGATAGCAAGTTGTCGGAGTAGTTTTCAAAGTGATACAGACTTCGCTTTTACTCTTATTTTTATTTAATACTGCAGCTTTAACACGGTAATCTACTTCATTAATATAAATTACTTTTTCAGATAAATTTGTTGACTATTTTAATTAAAATAAAAACCTTACGCTTTCAATTTCTTTTCAGCGTGTTATACATAGGATTTTTGATGCAGGAAAATAAAATTTTATTTGACAGTTAGAATAAACTAATTAAACGAAACGAGTGTGCCTAGAAATAAAGAGAATATTTATCTGCTGTGGAAATGTCATAATAATAAATAAATTAATGATTTAACTTTATTGCATGTTACATTTTCATTCGTAAGAAATTGAATTGAAATTTAATAAACGCGAAATATAAATTTTCCTTGTTGATGTTTCCACAATTTCAAAAAATATATGCTTCTAAAAATATTGAAAACAATTTGAAGAGTGCCAGTACGACTGGAAACATCACTGAGCGTGAAGTCTTCCGTGGTGACAAAAGAAGAAGTAACCGTAGCTCGAGGCGGAAAGGTCGTAGATGAACGAAGTCGAGAGACAAAAGAAAATAACAGCTACTCGTCCTCGACGAGTGAAATTTGGGAACCGGTAGGAATAATCCACCGACCACGCAATCTCAAACCGTTTGACAGTTCAGATGACTCGCGACCAAATTCAAATGCGAGTTCGGATCAAGGTTATACGACGTGCAATACCACGGGCAGTAATCCAGTTTTGCGTGAGCGTGGTGGCGCCACCGTTGGTTGTCCTATATGCGAAAGCCGCGACGTCGAATGTACGAAAGGTTGCATCGCCGGCATTGCTGGTCTCGGCACACGTACTCCCACGAATATTCAATGTGTTCAAAGCACCACTTCAGCGGTAAGCTAGTTTTCAACTTGTGTTACTTGTACCAATAATTATCATAACCAATTTAAATGATTTCTGTTCACTTAATCTTCTTATCACTCTGTTAGAACTTTATGTTAATTATTACAATTCCTGGTAGGACTTTTAAACTGTTTATTACGATTTTACATCCAGTTTTGCATCGTTCTTGAAACGATAATGCCAAAAGTATGAATTTTTTTAAGAAGACATTTTCGGGTAATAAAGAATAATTTATGTTATATACATATAATAATGTCAAATGGGTAATTCCAACATTCAGAGTAATCGCAAAGATGAGATCAAATGTATTTTTTGAGTTTAATAGCATATCGATTTGCCTGAGTGAACGCACTTTTTTGGTAAACCGTTCTCAAAAATCATTAATCTTACAATTAGCAGCAATTTGTAATTGAGATGAGGAAGTAATGTTATAACGTAAAAATATTGTTACTACAAGAATATGCTGTTGATTCTTTATTTTATTACAAATTAGTAAATAATTTTCTATTACAATATGATAAAAGTGCTCACTAGAAAGATAAGTGTCATTACAACTGAAATCCAACAGAGATAATAAAAGTAATAGGTAATTATTTCGTTTCACTCCCCCCCTCCCCCTATACATATTTTTTTTGTATTTTTTGACACTGATGAACAAACTCTTAATGATACATATGGCGGAAATGAACGGTTCTTGAGATATTCACGATCTTTGGTTACGGATATGCAGCGTGCAGCTTACATATGGCTTGCAACATGATTTCTGGTTAGTTTTGTTAGTTTTTTAAAAAAGGTCTAACAAAACTGACCAAAATAACAGAAGTTTTCAATCTTTTAAATCAACTAACAAAACGAATTGGTTAGTTTTATTAGTTTTGCTAATTTTTAAAATTACCTCACAAAACTAACGAAACTAACGGATTGCCTGTACATAGGGGTTTTACAAGTACTGAAAAACGCTAATATCTCGCGAACGGTTGAAGATTTTTGAAAAAATCTTTTACCGTTGCATTCGTCATTTAAAACTACATCGATTTCATGTGTCATACTCAATGATATTAAGATCATTCGGGATGCTGCGAATTCTGGACCAAAAATCGCAAATATCTCGAGAACCGTTCATTTCCGCCACATATATCATTAAGACTTTTTTAATCAGCGTCGAAAAATACATCGATTTCATGTATAAAAACCATATTTTAGGGGGGGGGCAGCGTAACTGAATAATTACCAAAAATAATTGTCAAAGTATTGTTTAAAAAACTACAGTTTAAATGATTGTTAAAGATTATCAGACATTGTCTTGTCTGAATTACTGATTTATTGATAATCGCAGTTAATTTAATTCTATTTTGTTTTACGAGACAAGGTGTCTTTGTTTAATAAGTATAATAACCATTTAATCGGAAAACACTCTGATAACGGTTAAATGACTTTTTCAAATACGCAGAGTGTATTATATAACATGCACGAATAAACACCAATTTCAACGACTCCTTGAAATACAAATGTACGAACTCATAACCGAATGTTAAAAAACTATTCTACGATACGTTGAATTATAAAATAAATTTATTAAATAACGAAATGGCTCAATGACAATAAAATATAAAACAAAATAAACAAATAAATGAAGAAATCAAGTTTAAATAAAATAATTGAAAACTAATGCATTCACGAATAATAGAGAAAGCCATTATTAGTCCTTGAATATCTCTGAAAATAAGTAATAAATTGTCCTTTTTAAGTAATGACAATTTGAAATAAATTAAGAATTATTCATAAATCGAATTAAAATAAACTTACAACAAAGTTACATAAATACATTTTTCTCGATTTTGTACTAATTTTGTTCCCACATCCGATTTTCCAAGATCAAATTAATATTATCCTCCCATTCAACTCTCTGCCTATCTAAGGGTCTCGTACTACTCGGTCTTATTTCATGTACTCATTTTTGCTATATATCCCACTCACTGAAGTCTGCGATTTTACTATTCTTATTATGCCAGGTGTATCGTAAATGGTGTTTTGTGCAGTTTTTTATTTTCAAAGACCCTAAATTAATTCTGATTTATCTTCGTAAATTACCACATTCCATACCAATAAAATAATATCGATAGTGTTGCATATTGTCATTCTTCTAACACTAATCGCATTACATATTCTATAACCGAGTTAAAAAGTTGCTGTGAGATTAAGTCCACTTAGTTTAAAGCGTCAAGGATTTAAAAAATTTCCCATTGGTTCTTTCATACCAGTACCCTTTAAAAGATTTTATTAGAATAAATTTGTATCAGTTTAACTAATTTTTTCAAAATACTTAGTAATTCGAAGATATCATACATTCTTGTTCATTTAAACGAATTGTACTGAACTTTCAATAGCTTTCGTACCCTGTTTATAGTGAGAATCGTCGAGTTCCTCAAAGCGGTTATTAGTCGTAAATTCCATTTGTTCATTGTTAGCAAATCTCTTTCAAGAGGTCTAAATCTAACGAATAGGATGCATGAGAAAGCAATTCTAACTTTAGCTAATTAATTTTTGTCATCACGATAACAGATGTGTGAACTGCACTATTATTCATGAATAAGCAGAACCTTTTTTTCAAGCATGACGTTATATTCTTGATTTCATTACTTGAATAGACCATTTGTTCGTATAATAATCGCCGCTCCTGTTTTTCCTTTTCGAAGATAAGGTATTCACCATTACTGGAGTCGATTCTCCCCTTTCAGTCCAGTATTTTGATTGTTCTTTCATCTTAGGTGTGAAATGATATAATCATATTCGATTTTTGATTATGATTTGACACAAAATCTAAGTTTTAATACAGTAACACGTTACCAAAGATTCGATTGAAATCTTTGTGATAATGTTCCACTGTGAAAAATAATACATATATTGCGTTCCCATATCTCCATTTATAATTGATACGCAATCGGCATCACTTTTTAAAATACCTATCATATCTGCTAGCTTATGAAGTTTCAGTCAACTGTCATCGAATACTACGAATTTTAGTATGGATTTTCTTCACCATTTCTAGCGTGGTCATCTCATTTGGTTGACCACTGATCATTCAGTTTTGTTTAAACTCTGCTATCCAATATTTCTCTGTTGTAAACAAAGAGGCCAACTTCTCTAGAATAAATTTTAGCTCTATTTTAATACTGGCTGGATTGAGACCTCTGAAATAAAAGTAGGTGATACAATACTTTCATTTGAAAGGTCTCAGTACAATAAGATAATTTTTGTCCATGATTAATAATTCATTGAGAACGTTCACACTTGATAACTGTCAAATAAATTCTAAACAACATAATACCGTTAAACTCCAAACCTGAACTTTATAAAGTTGGTATTTTTACCACAATAATTTTGTTCAAGCAGCAGTCATCGCATTGTATACTTCTGGGAATTCACTCGTATCCGTATAATGATAATATTCCATATAAGAGTTTAGGGAATTTCTCTGACATTAATTTTAAATTACAATAAAATATTTTGCAGAAAAAGGATTTCTTAATATTATAATAATGTTCAATCCGTTATTTCTCAATATTTAAAATTGTTTTTTATAACTTCGTTGTTAGATTTATACATGAGATAGAATCACCATAATATTTCATAAAGTTGAAAATTTTTCTTCTACATATTCTTAGTCTTCCTTAATTTCTCGTTTCATAAAAAAATTTGTTTCTCTTTTTTTAAAAAAAGGAAACATTTTTAACTACCGTTAAAAATAATCTCTGGTCAAAAGTGCTTATAATACTCTGCAAAAGGGATATGTAATAAACATTTTTATTAATGTGTCTTTATTTTTTTTCATGTACGAACATAATTATAAACTATTTGTTCAATTAAAGCATACACAAATTATTTGATATTTTATCTTTTTTCACAGTTATGTGGGGTATTCACTTAAATGAAAATACACACACACTCACACACACACACACGCACACCCAAACGCACACGCACACACGCACACACACGCACACACAGTTGTTATACTGATAATTTAACAGGAGTTTATTTTGTTTTCATAACATCACAGTACAAATTATAGATGACAACTAATTGTCAGCATAGAACATTATAAATATATATTTTTACTGAACAAAGATATAGCTTGTGTTCATATTTATAAACTGCATATATGTGTCACACGTTGGCAAAAAAATAGAAAATCTAAGTATACAACGTAATTTGTTTCCATTTCGCTTTTCGCTCAAGAGTCATTTGGAAATTATTTTGGACTCACTCGTTGTGTCGTTTTATTACATAATATTTTACGGGAAAATCGGTTTATATAAAAATGTAATAAACAATTTGTTTTGACACGGTCGAGTCACTACAGTTAGGTTTATTGAATAAATTGTTTATTTGAATAATTGTTTAATGTAATGTTTTAGTTGCTTTATTTCATTTAAAATATTTCATATTAAATAACACATTACTATTTTATTTTATTTTGTATACGCTTTAGTAATACGCATTATTAAGTACATAATTGCAAAAATGTAATTATTAAAGTAACAGTTTTTATTATACTTGGAAAGCACACTTAACGTTAAATTAAAAATTACAAAATCAAACAAAAATTCAAATCATAATTCATCATACATTTTGTATTATATTTAACAGCAATTTTTGTACTAAATTTTTATTTTTTCAAATAACAGAAAATTTTTTTATTTCTTCAAAATTTTTTTTTTTTTTTTTTTTTTTTTTTTTGAATAAATGTAATTATTCTTGTTATTGTTACACACAACGTTAATAGAAGGTTAAGGAGATTTTAACATTTTGGTTTGTGGTTCAACATTTAATTATTTTAATTGGTAGTAAAATATGCTACTAAACCAATGATATCATGTATTGTTT